>JASDQU010948886.1:19193-36778 GCA_032191745.1 Picea mariana
CTTCTTATGAACATTTCTAATTATTAATTCAGTAATATGCTTGTTATTCACCCAACTCCCAAATACCTTTCGTATTTTTACTCATTTATGTCCCCTCTAGCAATTTTGATATGTATTGAATCATTATATAATTTGTCATCTATCTTGGTACTTTATAGGTAGAAAAAGCAGAGGAATTGGCTTGTAGGGCCCATTTTAGTGGCAAGTCCAGGTTTGGAGATTTAGGGATCGAAACCTTCCAAACCCATTTGAGGAATCAAACGAAATTTGTGGGCATAAAAAATTTCTAAGCATAGCTACGAGCCCCTTGATGTTGTTTTACACATTGAGCCCTTTCCAACAATGTGAAAATCGCCTCAATTGGAGCTCGTATGCAAAAGTTATGCCTCACGCATGTTGACCTACCTTGTTGACCACCATGGTACCAAGTTGATGACATGTTAGCCTCCATTACTCACATATGTGGGACTAATCACATGGGACTTTCAAGAATATTATAGAAGGTCCAAAACCTATCACCAATTGAGGGTTAATGCATGTGAAAACCCTAAACCGAGATGACTAGTAAGCTATGTTAAATACTAGGATGTTAGGAGGAGAAAGGGTTCCATTATCTATTATTGTACTTGTTCCATAGTTAAAAAGGTTATTTATGATCCAGATTGGATCATCATATAATTTGTCATCTATCTTAGTACTCTCTAGGTGGAAAGAATTGGAGGAATCAGCTTCCAGGGCCATTTTAGTGGCAAGTCCCAGTTTGGAAAATTGGAGTTTGGAACCTTCCAGATCCATTTGAGGAATTAGAAAAAAAAATTGGGGGTTACAGTGCTCAAAACTTGTGCCTACACTCTCAACGATGTTCTACACTTTGAAACCTTTCCAACGATGCATAAAACACCTCWATAAGAGCTTGTATGAAAAAATTATGCCTCTCGCAAGTTGACCACCATGGTATGAGTGGGTGCCACTTCAACACTCATTACTCAAACATATGGGGATAACCATATGTGGATTTTCAAGAAGATTCTAGGAGGTCCAAACTTGATCACTAATAGAGGGTTAAGGAAGTCAAAACCCTAACCCTAGACAACTACCAAGCTATGTTAAATACCGAGCCACTACGAGGAGAAATGGTTCAATTCTTTTGTATTGTACTCATTCCATAGTTGAGCAGAGCATCCAAGGAGTGGTATTTTGAGAACATAGTAGAGGAGTTAGGATACTTTGTAATAGTCGTTCAGGCCGCAGTGTCAAAGGAAACTTCATAGTGAGTGCCTCTTTATTTGTACTTTCTTTCCATAATTGAAGAAAAGAGAGCAAAGAATAGGCCTTACCTTCTAGTTGGGTTTTCCCTCGTATTGGGTTTCCCATGATAGATATTATGTTCAATTATGTGGATGGTGTGTATATTTTTTCTTGTTCTTTCATTTTTGTATTCAGTTATTTTTGTAAATTCAAGAAATGCTAGTCATTAATTAATCTGGGATCTAAGGAAAATTAGTCTGCATAGCCTAAGATTTCAAAATTTTATAAGATCTATTGTGACAAGTTGTTCTAGTGGAATATCCATGGAATTTTATAGATCATATTGGTATCAAAGCATTTTTCTTTGGGGTATTTGCAGAAAGTTACAAGATTCAGGAATTGTCTTAAGAAGAAAGTCATAGAACCCTATCCATGGTGGACGATTCTATTCACAACAACCCTCGAGATCCAACAGAAGATAGATTTGTGAGGTTGGAAGAGACATTCATTGATATCTCTCGCAATATGGCCCTCCTCATGGAGTCTCTAGAAAGAAAGATTGAACCATTCGGGGAGGCTGGAGGCTTTAACTCAGAGATAATATTAGAGGGGAAACTGGGAGAAAATGAAGACCCGGAAAAGGATTTGAGGAAAGAGCAACCAAGTTCGAGTGTCATTACTCTTTCATGGTCTTTATTTAAAATGGAAGCAAAAGTGGATATAAATCCATAACAAGGTGATATCGATGCATTAAACTTGAATAATTGATTGCATCAATTAGAGGTCTATTTCAATGTTCACAATATAGATAAGGAGCAAACGATTTCTTTTTCTCCACTGAAATTAGAGGGCCATGCATTGACATAGTGGGAAAGCCAAACCAAGACGCTTAGGTTGGAGGGTGATCCACCAATAACTAAGTGGTAAGATTTCAAAACCCTCATTAAGTCCCAGTTATACCCTATTGAGTATGTAGAGGACCAATGGATCCATTGCAATTACATCATGCAAAGGAAAGGACAAAGTGTGCAGGAGTACACCACCAAATTCAAAAATATGGCTATCATGCTAGGTATCTCTCCCAAGAACCCAGATGTACTCGTCAATTATATGGGGGGTCTACATAGTAATTTGTGAAAGCGAGTGATGCTCTTCAAGCCTAATACAATTGATGAATCCCATGTGCAAGTGATATGTGGAAAATATAAGCCATGAGAAAGGACAACAAAGTGGTTCCAAGAAGAAAGAGCACCAAGACGCTTTCAAGGAGGGGAAGAAGAAGTGGAAATGGAAAGACAAGAAAATGAAAACCACTACACATCAGTGTAAGGATCCAAGTAACCATTGTAACCATTTCAATATCAATGCTCACCCTAAGGAAAAGTGTTGGAAACTACATCCAAAGATGAGCCCTAAGAACGGTAATAAGGATGCCAAGAAGAGGAACATTCTAGCCATGAATTCAAGCAATCAGGTAGAGAGTAGATCATATGTGGATGAGAAGATTTCTTGCACTTTAGTGAAGAAGGAGGTGAATCTAAGTAGCCTTCATCACAAGGAATAGAAAAAGATGACAAAACTATTCCATATCAGGATCCAGGTCAAGAAGACCAAGTTAGATGCTCTATTTGATTTTGGTTCACAAGCCAATCTCATAGTAGTCGATCTAGTCAGCAAGCTTGGGTTGGAATTTCATGATCATCCTAGCCCATATCCACTAGGGTGGGTAAACAAGGATGTGAAATAGTGTAAGATCATTTTTTTGTTATGTGTAGATTTTATTGATGAAGTGGAGTTAGATGTATTACCCCTTGGCGTGTGTGGTGTAGTCTTTGGAATCCCCTACATGTAGATGAGGGATGCAATCTTCATGTAGAGAGATAACCAGTACCCTGATCAAGGATGGGAAGTATTTCATCATTTATGCACATAAAAGTAAATCAAATATCTCATAGGTAAGTTCCAACCAAGACAAAAAGTTGATTAGTTCAAGTAAGAAGTATGTTCTAATTTTCTTACGAGAGAATCAGTCAAGTGATGAATCAGTACGAGTAAGGGAATCCTTGGAGGGACAACAATCAGAGTTATTGTAGGCATACTTAGGAGTGTTTTAGGAGCCTAAAGGAATGCCACCTAAAATGGGAGTGGATAATGGGATACAATTGTTTCCTGACTCCCCAATACCAAATATTAGGTTGTATAGATAGCCTATTATGGAGAAAATGAAGTGAAGAAACAATTGTAGCAACTACTAGAGAAGGGAGTAATTCGACCAATAACCTCACCTTGTGGGTCAGCTATCATCATCGTACCCAAGAATGATGGGACTTGGCAAATGTGTATCGACTATAGATATTTGAACAAGAATACACGCAAGAATTACTACTCTATGTGGCCCAGGATCAATGATTTGTTAGACTAGTTGCAACATGACAAGTACTTCACCAATTTGGATCTCAAATTGGGATACCACCAGGTATGTGTCAAAGAATAAGACACCTCAAATACCGCCTTCAAGACAACACAAGGCTTGTATGAATGATTGGTCATGCCATTTAGTTTATGTAATGCACCAACTACATTTATGAGACCATTGAATGATGTATTGTGTCCATATTTAGATTCATTTGTTATAGTGTATTTGGATGATATATTTGTTTATAGCTCTACCTGGGAGGAGCACATGTCGCATCTCATGCAGGTGTTAGAGACTCTGAAAAGGAACCAGTTTCTGGATAACCTCAAGAAATGTGAGTTTTCTCAACAATCATTGGTGTATTTGGGATATGTGATCGGTGGAGGTCAGCTCAAGATAGATTACACAAATATGGAGGCCATCATAAAATGGTTGGTTCCTACTAATGTCACTGAATTTAGGATCTTTGTTGGGACAACATAGTACCTATGGAATTTCATAGCATCTTTTTCAGTGGTAGCTACACCATTCCACTCCATAACAACAAGCGGTAAGAGTTTCCAGTGGAGAAAATAATCAGTAGAAGTATTTAGACGATATAAAATGAAAGATCAATCAAGCACCAATTCTTGCATTACCTAACTTGTAGAATTCCTTTGAAGTGGAGACAAATGTAAGTGGGTATCTATGGGAGAAATTTTGATGCAAGGTGGTAAGCCAATATGCTATCATTCTATGATGTTTCATGGGGGAGTTTTGAACTATCCTACATATGATAGGGAACTCTATGCCCTGGTTCAAGTTGTTAAGAAGTGGAATAACTATTTGATGGGAAAGGAAACCATTATCCAAGAAGACTACAACAACTACTTTCATAAGGAAATATGACTACCAAATTGTATCTAGTAATACTTTTAGTGATACAGAGGAAACTCAGAAGAAGTCCCCTTCAAATCCCCTCAGAAACCCATTTCTGTCACTAACTACAAGTGATAACCTACTACAAAAAATGTGCACAAGTGGGAGAAGGGAAACTTGAGTGCATGTAGGTTGTCTATGTGCAACTCAAGTGGTGTGCATGGATTGCACCACTGTAGAGCACACACACACACACACCTATAAGGGAAAATTTATTCACATGTTTAAAAATCAAACAACCAATTCCTCTAAGAATGTAGGAGTTTATATAGATATTCAAGCAAAGTACAAGGTTATTTTATTGATTGATAAGTAGTCTAATATTCTTAGGAAAGGAAAAAAAATTATAAATCCAAAATCCAAAACCCAAAACCAAAGAAACATTTTGAACAAAAATTCATATAAACACTTGCTTAAATTTTTTAACCTTACCTCTTCCTCAGATGGCTATGGATGACATTTATCTTGAGTGTTCAACTCCAAGCTTGTTCCCATGACTTCTCCAAATTTCAATAGAAATTTCCAACTTTCCATTATATGGAATCTTACCGGATGCCTTCCTTGTTATATCTTAAGGGTACTCTTCTTCCCCTGGAACCCTCAAGCTAGAAGGGTTGTGTGAAGGTGCATATAAGCTAGTAATGATGAAAGGGATTTCCTACTTCACCAACAAATTGTGTAGCTACCAAAGAGATATGGAGTCCCCACTCCCAAACAAAAGCTAATCAAGATTTAGCACAATCAAGACCAAACTCTCTGCCATTTCATTATAAAAAAAATTAGCATTAGAAAAAAACATCCAATATTAGAGAGCATAAAGTACTTCCCATGGTCATCCTCCTTCTATTATTATAACACTCGTGCAAAATTTCATATTCCTTCTTATGAACATTTCTAATTATTAATTCAGTAATATGCTTGTTATTCACCCAACTCCCAAATACCTTTCGTATTTTTACTCACATATGTCCCCTCTAGCAATTTTTATATGTATTGAATCATTCTATAATTTGTCATCTATCTTGGTACTTTATAGGTAGAAAAACCAGAGGGATTGGATTGTAGGGCCCATTTTAGTGGCAAGTCCTGGTTTGGAGATTTAGGGGTCGAAACCTTCCAAACCCATTTGAGGAATCAAACGAAATTTGTGGGTGTAAAAAATTTCTAAGCATAGCTACGAGCCCCTTGATGTTGTTCTACACATTGAGCCATTTCCAACAATGTGAAAATCGCCTCAATTGGAGCTTGTATGCAAAAGTTATGCCTCACACATGTTGACCTACCTTGTTGACCACCATGGTACCAAGTTGATGACATGTTAGCCTCCATTACTCACAGATGTGGGACTAATCATATGGGACTTTCAAGAATATTATAGAAGGTCCAAAACATATCACCAATTGTGGGTTAAGGCATGTGAAAACCCTAAACCAAGATGAATAGTAGGCTATGTTAAATACCAGGATGACAGGAGGAGAAAGAGTTCCATTATCTATTATTGTACTTGTTTCATAGTTAAAAAGGTTATTTATGATCCAGATTAGATCATCATATAATTTTCCATCTATCTTAGTACTCTCTAGGTGGAAAGAATTGGAGGAATTGGCTTCCAGGGCCATTTTAGTGGCAAGTCCCAGTTTGGAAAATTGGAGTTTGGAACCTTCCAGATCCATTTGAGGAATTAAACAACATTTTTTGGGGTTACAGTGCTCAAAACTTGTGCCTACACTCTCAACGATGTTCTACACTTTGAAACCTTTCCAACGATGCATAAAACACCTCTATAAGAGCTTGTATGAAAAAATTATGCCTCTCGCAAGTTGACCACCATGGTATGAGTGGGTGCCACTTCAACACTCATTACTCAAACATATGGGGATAACCATATGTGGATTTTCAACAAGATTCTAGGAGGTCCAATCTTGATCACTAATAGAGGGTTAATGAAGTCAAAACCCTAACCCTAGACAACTACTAGGCTATGTTAAATACCGAGCCACTAGGAGGAGAAATGGTTCCATTCTTTTGTATTGTACTCATTCCATAGTTGAGCAGAGCATCCAAGGAGTGGTATTTTGAGAACACAGTAGAGGAGTTAGGATACTTTGTAGTAGTCGTTCAAGCCGCAGTGTCAAAGGAAACTCCATAGTGAGTGCCTCTTTATTTGTACTTTCTTTCCATAATTGAAGAAAAGAGAGCAAAGAATAGGCCTTACCTTCTAGTTGGGTTTTCTCTTGTACTGGGTTTCCCATGATAGATATTATGTTCAATTATGTGGATGGTGTGTATATTTTTTCTTGTTCTTTCATTTTTGTATTCAGTTATTTTCATAAATTCAAGAAATGCTAGTCATTAATTAATCTGGGATCTAAGGAAAATTAGTCTGCATAGTCTAAGATTTCAAAATTTTATAAGATCTATTGTGAAAAGTTGTTCTAGTGGAATTTCCATGGAATTTTACAGATCATATTGGTATCAAAGCATTTTTCTTTGGGGTATTTGCGGAAAGTTACAAGATCCAGGAATTGTCTTAAGAAGAAAGTCATAGAACCCTATCCATGGTGGACGATTCTATTCACAACAACCCTCGAGATCCAACAGAAGATAGATTTGCGAGGCTGGAAGAGAAATTCATTGATATCTCTCGCAATATGGCCCTCCTCATGGAGGCTCTATAAAGCAAGATTGAACCATTCGGGGAGACTGGAGGCTTTAACTCAGAGATAATATTAGAGGGGAAACTGGGAGAAAATGAAGACCCGGAAAAGGATTTGAGGAAAGAGAAACCAAGTTCGAGTGCCATTACTCTTTCATGGTCTTTATTTAGAATGGAAGAAAAAGTGGATATAAAGCCATAACAAGGTGAGATCGATGCATTAAACTTGAATAATTGATTGCAGCAATTAGAGGTCTATTTCAATGTTCACAATATATATAAGGAGCAAACGATTTCTTTTTCTCGACTAAAATTAGAGGGCCATGCATTGACATAGTGGGAAATCCAAACCAAGATGCTTAGGTTGGAGGGTGATTCACCAATAACTAAGTGGTAAGATTCCAAAACCCTCATTAAGTCCCAGTTATACCCTATTGAGTATGTAGAGGACCAATGGATCCATTGCAATTATGTCATGCAAAGGGAAGGACAAAGTGTGCAGGAGTACACCACCAAATTCAAAAATATGGCTATCATGCTAGGTTTCTCTCCCAAGAACCCAGATGTATTCGTCAATTATATGGGGGGTCTACACAGTAATTTGTGAAAGCAAGTGATGCTCTTCAAGCCTAAGACAATTGATGAATCCCATGTGCAAGTGATATATGGAAAATATAAGCCATGAGAAAGGACAAAAAAGTGGTTCCAAGAAGAAAGAGCACTAGGACGCTTCCAAGGAGGGGAAGAAGAAGTGGAAATGGAAAGACAAGAAGATGAAAACCACTACACATCATTGTAAGGATCCAAGTAACCACTGTAACCATTTCAATATCAATGCTCACCCTGAGGAAAAGTGTTGGAAACTACATCCAAAGATGAGCCCTAAGAACCGTAAGAAGGATGACAAGAAGAGGAACATTTTAGCCACGAATTCAAGCAATTAGGTAGAGAGAAGATCATATGTGGATGAGAAGATTTCTTGCACTTTAGTGAAGAAGGAGGTGAATCTAAGTAGACTTCATCACAAGGAATAGAAAGAGATGACAAAACTATTCCATATCAGGATCCAGGTCAAGAAGACTAGGTTAGATGCTCTATTTGATTTTGGTTCATAGGCCAATCTCATAGTAGTCGATCTAGTCAGCAAGCTTGGGTTGGAATTTCATGATCATCCTAGCCCATATCCACTAGGGTGGGTAAACAAGGATGTGAAATAGTGCAAGATCATTTTTTTGTTAAGTGTATATTTTATTGATGAAGTGGAGTTAGATGTATTACCCCTTGACATCTGTGGTGTAGTCTTTGGAAGCCCCTACATGTATATGAGGGATGGAATCTTCATGTAGAGAGATAACTAGTACCCTGATCAAGGATGGGAAGTATTCCATCATTTATGCACATAAAATTAAATCAAATATCTCATAGATAAGTTCCAACCAAGACAAAAAGTTGATTAGTTCAAGTAAGAAGTATGTTCTAATTTTCTTACAAGAGAATCAGTCAAGTGATGAATCAGTACGAGTAAGGGAATCCTTGGAGGGACAACAATTGGAGTTATTATAGGCATACATAGGAGTGTTTTAGGAGCCTAAAGGACTGCCACCTAAAATGGGAGTGGATAATGGGATACAATTGTTTCCTGACTCCCCAATACCAAATATTAGGTTGTATAGATATCCTATTATGGAGAAAATGAAGTGAAGAAACAATTGTAGCAACTACTAGAGAAGAGAGTAATTCGACTAATAACCTCACCTTGTGGGTCATCTATCATCATCGTACCCAAGAATGATGGGACTTGGATAATGTGTATCAACTATAGATATTTGAACAAGATTACACTCAAGAATCACTACTCTCTGTGGCCCAGGATCAATGATTTGTTAGACTAGTTGCAACATGACAAGTACTTCACCAATTTGGATCTCAAATTGGGATACCACCAGGTATGTGTCAAAGAATAAGACACCTCAAATACCATCTTCAAGACAACAAAAGGTTTGTATGAATGGTTGGTCATGCCATTTGGTTTATGTAATGCACCAACTACAGTTATGAGACCATTGAATGATGTATTGTGCCCATATTTGGATTCATTTGTTATAGTGTAATTGGATGATATATTTGTTTATAGCTCTGCCTGGAAGGAGCACATGTCACATCTCATGCAGGTGTTAGAGACTCTGAAAAGGAACCAGTTTCTGGATAACCTCAAGAAATGTGAGTTTTCTCAACAATCATTGGTGTATTTGGGATATGTGATCGGTGGAGGTCAGCTCAATATAGATTACGCAAATATGGAGGCCATCATAAAATGGTTGGTTCCTACTAATGTCACTGAATTTAGGATTTTTGTTGGGACAACATAGTACCTATGGAATTTCATAGCATCTTTTTCAGTGGTAGCTACACCATTCCACTCCATAACAACAAGAGGTAAGAGTTTCCAGTGGAGAAAATAATCAGTGGAAATATTTAGACGATATAAAAAGAAAGATCAATCAAGCACCAATTCTTGCATTGCCTAACTTGTAGAATTCCTTTGAAGTGGAGACAAATGTATGTGGGTATCTATGGGAGAAATTTTGATGCAAGGAGGTAAGCTAATATGCTATCATTCTAAGATGTTTCATGGGGGAGTTTTGAACTATCCTACATATGATAGGGAACTCTATGCCCTGGTTCAAGTTGTTAAGAAGTGGAATAACTATTTGATGGGAAAGGAAACCATTATCCACACAAATCACCATCCTTTACAAATTTGCAGTTCTAGAGTAAGTTTCAACAAACTAGACATTACAAGTGGATAAGGTTTTTGCACAATTTCATCTAGTCATAAAGTATAAGAAACGAAGCACTAATAAGTTGTCGGACATGCTTTTAAGGCCACCCATATCCAAGATTACAACTTTGAGAACTCTTATGCACATCGAGCCTTTTACCCATGATGCATACAAAGAGGCATACATAGAAGATGAGGACTTCAAAGAGGTGTTTTAGTAGCTACAGGGCCAAATTCATGTAGAAGAAGGTGACAACAAGGATGACTATCATCTCCATAATGGTTTTCTCTACAATCTAGAAAATCTATGTGTTCATAAAGGTGAAATATTGTAGCTTATCAGATAGGCTCACAACTCCAAAGTTGTAGGACATTTTGGTGTTGGGAAGACAGTTGCTAACTTACAAAGGTATGTGTATTGGCCCAAAATGTAAGAAGATGTAGCATGGTATATTAGAGGATGCATATTTTGTTGTATCAGCAAGCCTAATAACAAAAAGCAAGGTCTATATAATCCCTCACCTATATCCACTTGACCTTGGAAAACAATTATGTGGATTTTGTGGGAGATTTAGCAACAACGAGGAAGGAAAATAACTACTTTTTGTAGTAGTTGACATGTTTAATAAAATGTGCATTCTTAATCCCTATAAAAATACCATCAAAGGACAAGAATCAATAAACGTGTTATTTGAACAAGTCTAGGTGCACTTTGGGATACCAAGGAGCATCATTCAAACAAGGATATTGGATTTCATAGTTCCTTTTGGACTACACTTTGGGAGAATATGGACACGAATTTGAATAGATATGCAACATTTCATCCACAAATATATGGGTAGATAGAGGTAGTCAATAGGGAATTGGTACAACTTTTGAGGGGTTACAATCAAAAGCATTCAAATACCTAGGATGAAAATCTGATCTACATTCAACACTCTTATAATAGACTAGTCCATGCTTCTACTAGTAAGCCCCCTTTTGAAACTTTCTTTGGATATTTTCTACATTGAACCTAAGATATTGTTTATGGAAAACAAGGAGGAGTGAAGGAGGACACCATGGGATAAGCATTGAAAGATGAGAAATTTGTTGAAAATATTAGACATATCCATTTTCATGTACAAGAGATGTTGAAGAAGTCAAAAGAAAAGTATAAGGCTAAAAATGATCAACACATAAGCAAGAAGTCATTCGAAGTGGGAGACAATGTTTGTTTATAACTGAACAAGGAAAGACTACAAGGTCCTGGTAAGAAGATCAAGGCTATGTGGTATGGACCTTTTGAGGTATTGGGGAACATGGAAGATAATTCCTACAGACTCGATCTACCCCCATACATGCACATTTACTCAATAGTGAATGTGGAGAATTTGAAACTCTATGAGACTTCCATGTTGGATAAATAGGTGGAGCAACTCCTACCTACGATAAAGGAATTATCACCAGATGCTCAGGTAGATTTAGTAGAAGACAATTTTACAGAGGAATTCTATAGCTATAAGACATGGGAAAATTAACCTTTGGCAGAATGGGTTGAAAGGACAACTTCCAAGAAAATAAAAATGGTACTCCAGGGATGAGGTAGAGGAAAAATTTCCTCACCTCATTTAGTAAAGATTTTGGGGACCAAAATCCTCCCTAAATGGGGAGGTATGATCCGGATTGGATCATCATGTAATTTGTGATCTATATTGGTATTTTATGGTTGAAAAGAGTTGGAGGAATCATCTTGCAAGGACATTTTAGTGGCAGGTCCCAGTTTGTAAAATTGGGGTCTAAAACTTATGGATCCATTTTGAGGCATTAAATGGAATGTTTGGGGGTTAAAGTACCCAAGACTTGTTCACACACCCTCAATGATTCTATACACTCTGAGACCTTTCCAACAGAGTGTAAAACACCTCAATCAGAGCTCATATGCAAAATTTGTGCCTCCCTCAAGTTGGCCTACCTTGTTGACAACCATGGTACGCATGGGTGCCATGCCATCCCCCATTATTCACACATATGGGGCTATACATGTGTTGAATTTCAAGAAAATTATAGAAGGTTTGAACCTGATCACTAATTGAGGGTTGAGGAAGTCAAAACCTTAACCTTAGATGGCTAGCAGACTATGTTAAATATCTAGCCGCTAGAAGGAGAAAGGCTTCCATTCTTTTGTATTGTACTTGTTCCATAGTTGAGTAGAGCATCCAAGTAGTGGTATTTTGAGGGCATAACATAGGAGGTAGGATATTCTATAGCAATCGTGTTTAGGGGGCTAGATTCCCAATGCTCAGCAATAGGAATTAAACCCAAGGACGAGTCCCAATTAGAATCCTCCCTATTTGGTATGGAATAATCCTTCGGGTTAATGGTTTGAAAATTGTTCAATGGGCTTTAAAAGTTGTTTGACTTCATTCTTTTCTTTCTTTTTGTTGTTGTTTTTTTTTAATTTTTATGTCTAACTAATATAGAAAATAAACAAATGAAATAATTTAAGGAAGTTTGTTCTAAGGATAACCTTTGGCAATAATGAATTAAAGCTATCTGAAGTTTCAGGTTCTCGAAGAAACAATTCTATTAAGAACTTGTTACTTATCATATATTTATCCAAGAAAACAATAACTAACTGACAACATAAAAGAATAAACGTGTAAAGTAGAACAACAATAAATAATTCTACACTATTCCAAGTAATAAAAAAAAAATTAACTAATAAAAGGAAATAACCATTCACCAAAAGAATCCACAAAGTTATTCAATTACATAAGATAGCTTAACAATATTGAAATTTATCCCTTCAAAACACATACATATTAATGTGTGCGCAAACGCTCTACACACATAATACTACTACATGTGCAATCAATTTGATGTTGCACACATATTCTTTCACCTTTGAGCACGTGTATTGCTTCATTGCGTGCTTAGTGATTCATACCTTGCCTTGGTATCTTCTAACCATACCACAATTTTTCACTCAACATGAATACTTAATAACTATCATACTTCCCATGTGCAACACTATTATACAGATTAATCACACATTTAGCTAACATGAAACACTTATAATTGTCATTCCCACATATGTCGCAACATACAAGAAAAATAACACAGATATACATATATGCAATAACATTACACATAATTAACCACAATGTTCAGATGCAAATTCATACCAGAAGATAACCCATTTAAAAATATGATCATTAGAGCACACAGTAGTTAAACAAGCCTGTGAAGAAAACTTATATTTTGTGAAAATTCACCGACTGCATGCAAGACTCAAACGTTCCTCCCAACCATAGAATTTGTCAAACATAATATTTCAGCAATAGGTCACCCTTGAGCTAGGGCTTAAACTCCACGGGAAAAAGGGTTCCTATTGCTAGGCTATGGTATGATATTCAACAAAAAGCTTGGTTGAAGGTTCCTATTGTTGCAACTAGCCTACAGTCCCTCATTCCCCACATGCATGTCCCACCCCAGGAAGTGTGCCCATTCTCTTCTCAACAATCCTTTGGCTTCCCTACTTCCATTCTAGGGCTTCAACAATAGACCAGACCTGAAGTCTTAGAGCCCTATATCTAATGCCCAATGCACCAGGGAACAATTATCAACAAACTCTCACCTAGAGAGAATTCTCATGGGCATGAAAATCTACCTCTTCAGTAGTAACAAGTATTTCCAAGCACAGGGTTAAGCAATCTCAGTAAGTTACATCAAAATATGTATTCCTTCACAAAGGAAGTTCGTCTAAATGATCCTCAAAATGAGTGATAGCCCCCCCCCCTGAATTACAATGAGGTCAGTAATATATGTTGCATCGTTATAACTCGACACTTTTCACCTTCGTGACTAGATTTTATCCACTTGGTGACTTGTTCCCATCCTTTGGAAACTTAGGATAAATACATATCCATAAATTAAACTTTCATAAATTTTAATAAAATAATCCCTTAACTTTTAGCTCCCCCTTTTCCTTTTCCGTGGAGTTTATCCCCCCATCTCATTTCGTCTGAGTTGAGTCTGTGTGTAGTGATGTGATTTTATTAATAATATTGAGGTGATTCCATTTACAATATAGGCGCAATGGCCTTTTGCATCCAGACTCACCAGCCTCAAAACACAAGCATATATACAAAGGCTATCTGACATCAAAACTGCGCACTTAATCCAGGTGTGCACAAAACTCTGGCATGTGCACACTCTTCCTTTGGTGCGCCATCCTCACACACTTACATAGATGTGCACTACACTATGAAAAGTGTGTGTTATTTCTCCGATGCACAATTCTCGCGCAATCACCAACTATGGAATGCATGCAAAAAACTGAATCCAAGACTTGATACCAACAAATCACTAGCTTATATATATACAAACATTTATATTTACATTTACAATTGGGGTTTGACCTAGGGGTATAACATTCCCCTCCCCCTTATTTATGCTCATTCCTCAGTGCATTACATATACATGTATGATCAAAATTTTCAAAAGTCATCAAAGAGATGCAGATACTATACCCGCATAACATCCTCATGTTCCCAGGTTTCTTCTTCAGGATCATAATAGGTCCACTAGACCTTTACCAGTCCTACTGAGAAATTCCATAGTGCCTTGACCTTTTGATCCAATATGCACACTGGTTGAACTCGGAAGTCGCTCTCTTGCTCCACCTGAATCACATTCCAATCAATGGCATGATTAACATCATATAAATAATTTTTAAGCAAGGAAACATGGAATACATTATGAATACTAAAGGATGCAGGTAGCGCCAACATATATACAACAAGACCAATCCTCTCTAGTATTTTGAATGGCCCACAATATCATGTTGCTATATTAGAGAAATTCCCAAACTTCAGGGAACTTCGTCTTTCTTTTGCTTTTAGGAACACATAGTCACCTACTTTAAACTCTCTAAACGTTCGACCTTTATATATGCATATTTTCTGTTTTTCTTGGGCAACTTTTAAATTTTGCTTTATTTTTACCATCTACTCTTCCATTTCCTTGAGCAGATCAGGCCCAACCACTGTGCGGTCTGTTGGGTTTTCCTAGCTCACTGGTGTGTTGCACTTTATTACATAAAGTGCCTCAAATGGTATCATCTTCAAAGATGTTTGATACCCATTGTTGTAAGAAAACTCTACCAAATGCAAGTAGTCTTCCCATTTTGATGGTTTATCCATCACATACATCATTAATATATCTTTTATTACCTAATTTACCCTCTCTTTTTGTCCATGTAATTCTAGGTGATATGTTGTGCTAAAGTTCAGACTTACCTCAATTCCTTTGAATAATCCCTTCCAAAAATTTGAAGTGAACTTGGGATCTTTGTTAGACACAATTTCCTTAGGCACACCATGCAATTTAGTGATTTCTCTCTTGTAGATATCAACAATATTAGCCACCTTGTAAGTTGACTTTACTGGAACAAAATGGGAAGCTTTCATAAGATTTTCCACCACTACCATAATAGAGTCATGTTGATTGGCAGATCTGGGCAGCTTGGTTATAAAATCCATCATTATAACTTCCCACTTCCACTCATGAATGGGTAATGGTTGTAATAAACCAGCTGGGTGTATGTGCTCAGCCTTGACCTTTTGAAACTCAAGGCATCTAACGATAAAATCAACAACCTCCTTTTTCATATATGGCCAATAATATTGCTTCTTAACAGTTGTTATTGTCTTTTGATACCCAGGGTGCCCGGCATAAGGCACTGTAACACCCCCTTTCCTAAACCTTTGGTTATATGTAATTAATCATGATTAATGATTGTTGTGTGATGGTATATAAACAATGTAATTATATTATTGTTGATTTAAAATGCCAACAATTGACTATGGGGTGAAGCCTTCAATGCACAAGCCATGATACCATGATAGGGATTAATGAAGGGGAAGGAAGTGGGTTCATATGTAAATACCCCAAGCCACCTTGGTGAATAATGTGAAGGAAATGATCTCATTTCCTCTAACTTGCAAATTAATCCAAACGATTAATGGAAAGGGATTGGTAATTGAACAACCCAACCACTCTCAATGAATACATGTATGGAAAATCTAGCGAGGACAACAGAGGCTGCCAAGCCAAAGGTACAACATAGTACCAGGTGTTAACTCCCAAAATAGCACCGTCATTTTGGTCGAGTTTTATGGTGGATAGCATGGCTATTGATAGTTTCCTCAATTCATTGTTGAGTCTTTTAGCTGCAGAATTTTAGATTTTGGTTTGACTTAAAAATAATTTGGATTATAAAGTCTTCTTTTTCAAAATTGTCATTTTTCACTTTCCACAGCTAACTTGTTTTCAAAGGTTCATTGTGCGTTGTGGAAAGTGCCCACTTTCAACAACTAAGGAGATCGTTTCATCAGTTGGCGCACTGTTGAAAGTGTCAAATCTTAAAAGGTTCTTAAAATCAGTTCTCGGGTGGCGCGCTATCAAAGATACATGCTTTCAACAGCTAAGGAGGGTCTTCTACAAAGTGGCGCGCTGTGGAAAGTGCATACTTTCACAGCTAACAGGGGCTTACAAAGAGGCGCGCTGAGGAAAGTCAAGATTATCAATAGATAACAGAGGTTGTACTCCCATGTTGGCAACATCAAATCAAATCTTTGTCTCCATATCAGACATTGTTCACAAAGGATCATTTAGGGTTTTGAATTGCAAATGGAAAAATGATACTTAAACTTGCAGGGAACTTTTCAATCCCTTCCTGAGCTCTAAATTAAGATCTGACAATACCATTGGAAAGCTGAGATTCTCTAGATGTCGATCGACTATTCATACATGAAAAATGGATTTTTAATGACCGAGAAATTCGATTTTGAAAATCTGTCCGCTTTCAACAGCGCAGAAGGCAGAATTTTTGACTAGTTAGTTGTGGAAAGTGGCTACTTTCAGCAGCTAAGGAGCAGATTTTCGGGTAAGTTAGCTGTTGAAAGCTGTCATGGCCAGAATAGTAAAAATTTTGCCCAGATCAAGAATTTTTGGGTTTGAATGGTTTGAATCCTTCTTCAATAAGTTGGTTATGAATTATCAAACCAAAATCTGAAGGCCATTCTTGGAGATGAAAGTCAAAAGGGCAATTTTTGACTAGATTTAGTGATTTTCAAGGGCAAAATGATAGGGATTTTTGGTACACATCATCAAATTCGAATTCCACTTTCAAAGGGACAGATCAAAGAGCCTTGGAAGGCTAGGCTACACTTCATCAACTTTCAACCAATGTTTGAAGACCAAAAGATAGAGGTTGACCTCATCTTGAGGATCTCTCCTTATCTTTTGTGAATTAGTTTTGACTTTCTATTTTTAGAATATCAGATCCATTGTTTTAGGATCTGAAACTGATTACAAGAGGCTATAAATCCAAAAACATTTGGAGTTCTAAAGGTTCGATTTTGGATAGAGTAATTGGCTATATTGTACTCAGACTTTTGATGTTAATACAGATCACAGGTTCCTTTCAATTTTGATTGTCAGCTTTCCATCTTTTCTTCTGCATTATTATCTGTGTTGTCAAGCTTTGAATGGTTGTCATCCCATTGTTTAGCTCATAG
>JASDQU010948886.1:36878-50071 GCA_032191745.1 Picea mariana
TCACAAAATACAAAAACATTCATTTCTTAAGTTACCAAGCACCTTTGGTCTGCAACCACAAAGGGTTTCTTGGAGTGATAACACCAGGTCTACAACCAAATTTCCCCACGGATCTTCCTTCAGACAAAATAAAGGAAGGGACATGTTGAGAACCTTCCAAAGGGATTACGTGTAGGGGATGCATGAGGAGGGGGAGACCCGGGGAAAAGAGGGAGTCTGTGAGAGACACGAAGAAGGGGCGGTTGCAAGTGAACGTGGGAGGAAGTGCATAGAATCCCTACTGGTAACATGGCTTGGCACGGGGGTGGCCAGAATGCCTAGAAGGAATGATTTTGAGTCTACAGTAGGGTGGAAAGGTGGACACTCGCAGTTAGTTGGTTGGCTATAATATGTAACAGATAAGCATCTTTCTCCCTTTGTAACTTAATTGAAATCAAGGAACTCATGCTTGTGAAAGTATGGTAAGTGTATGCATTTTTATGGTTTGTGTATCATTTCTTTGGAAAGTTATTATATTGGTACGATAATGAATTTGTATGGAATTATATGTGTAGTGCATAAATGAGCATGAGAATTCTACCTTTTACCTTGAATTATTAAGGAATTGTACAAGGGTCCTTCTTATGAGTGAAATTGTATATGCGTGTCTCCCATGTATGCAGTAGAGAATTTGTTGTGGTGTGTTGTCTAGAAAAATATAGTTAGGTGTATTATCTAAGAGACCCGTGACAGGTCCAAGAGGGAGAAGTACCTTGATCTTCCTTCTAGAAAGGATGAAACTGTAACCACAGTTTTGGTTCAAGATAGGTATTTATGTAATGTAGGAAGCCTTAATATTTTGTGAAACCTATATCCTAGGACATCGTATAAAAACTCTAACCCCCACTTAATTGGAGAACACGAGTCGGTCTGGGGAGTGGATAACCGAATTCCTGAAGGACTGGTAGGATTTAGGGTGTACATAGAAGAATCTCCAAGTACTTAAGTTTCAAATCAGACTAGAAAACGAACGGGAACCTTGTGTCTAAAATAGGGAATATCACAGACGTTGATCTGGTGTAGCAAAATCATCCTAACCGTCAATCGTAGGTTGAGCCATTGGAGTATCCCAGTACCGGGGGATATTGAGGCTCCAAAGGAGGGGGTTATGAGAGCAATTGTAGACCGTTGGATCTACCTATTGTGAGTGTCATCGGAGTTAGAGGTTTGGAGTAGCCCTGGTTTCAGGTACTCCGATGGGGAGATTTTCTATGGATATGTTGGACCGTATATTAGGTAGAGTTCGAAGATATATATCGGTCATTCATCAGGGATTAGTGCATGATTAACCTCTATCATAAATATTTTTGGTCTTGTTTAAGCGAGATTAGGAGGGGAGGTGACATCAACATGACTTTTCATGCTAATCCAGAGCATCAACGTGTCCAAAGGTTGACAGGTGTCAACCTGTGATTAGCAATAGGTAATTGTTCAGTGAGTCGAGTGTGGGACCTTTGAGAAAATTAGACCTTAGACATTTTTTTTAACCTCGACCATCGTATCTAAGGGTTGAAATATCTCAATAGTTGATCGTAGAATAACCCTTGATGTATTCCACAGTTGAACTGGGATGAGCCTTCAAATTAAGTGGAACCATTGATTTATCAGGGAGGAATTCAGAGTGATCATGACCATCCATCGCAATGGAATGTTCTAAGTATTTTGGTCCGCTGGGAATGAAAACACTTTGAAGGAATAATTCCAAGGATCAATCTTGATCGTCCATCATACACAGTGAAAAGTAATCATGATCATAGATATGGGTGGTCCTCCAAGACAAGGCCAGGAGGAAGGTGATGTCATGCTGATGTGGATGACATCACCTCACCAATGCGTAGAGGACAGGTGTCAACACATGGGACGAGATCCGAGATATAAATATAATTGTTGATCTGTCGAGATCGAAAGAGATATGATATGTGATCATGACAATTTATATGCTAGGATCTGGATTGTTCATCGTGAGATGTTATTCAGAGTGGATCATAAGGAGACACCCTGATAGAGGAATTATGAGATGCAATATGAATTTTCGATCTATCAAGATCCGGGGAAATCAACAGATGGTCTGGGTCGTCAATTTTAGTTAAGGGCTAAAAAGGATGATGAGTTTGGTATCACATTTCGATCTGTGAGTGGTTCCATGTGTCCAGCTACGGGTCTTGCCAACATGTCATGGGGTGACACATGTCTCCCTAGGAATGATCCAATACCAAGGGTCGCACGAGATAAGGGGTGGGAAAAACATACGCACTTTGACAGGAGATCTAATGAGTGGTGATTCACTATGAGGGAGAAACTCTAAGATAGATTCTAGATCGTTGATCTATCAAGGCCTAGTGATCTAGACCATATATATTTAGCTGAAGACCCAAAGGGTTCGTCGTGGATGGTTTCGCGTGTTATAATGCAGTTGGTGCCATGTGTCGAGCACAGAAGGTGTCGTGTGGCATAGTAATTTGGAACCAATGAGTGAACTTCTATGAGGAATATGGGTTCCAAATGGAAGGCGACGACAGTGCCATGTGTCATGCAGAGATGGTGTCACGTGTCGAAAGGATATGACGCATGGAGGTAAAAAAACTCCAGGGAAGATCTTGAACCTTGATTAGGAGGGAGGATGTGATGAATAATAGTTGTTGATCAGTCATGTGACCCACTTCCTGAATATGAAGGGTTACGTAAAGTTCATAACCCTCATGTAATTGAGAAGCTCTGACGAAGTCCTAACCATCCATCGATAGGCCCCAGAACCATCCAATTATTAAGAGGAGGGTTTCAAAGTACATAAGGTAAGTGGTCATGGGAACACCCTGATAGGAGGGTCCTGATAGAAATGGAAATGGGAAAGAGAGAGATCTAATGAGTGATTAATAAGGTGTGACGTGGCCAATACCATGTACATGCCACGGAGCCTAGTGCAAGCACCAGGAGATTTTTTGGCCCTTGACCAAGTTTTGGAGAACCTTGGTCATGTTTGACCACTTTTGGGACTTCGACAGGCTAGTCGAAGGTGGAGTGCAAGGCGAAGCGGAGATCGCGGGATCTTAGCCCCTTTTTAGGGATTTTTGGGTTTAGGGTTTATGTAACGGGTAGGGGATGTCAGCCCATGGGTTTTACCCATGTTTAGGCCTTTTGTAATGTATAAATAGATATCTAGGTGATGTAAGTAGGGTGCAGTGCTAAGTGCAAGCGATTGTAAGAGGCTTTGTGAATAGTGTATGTTGAAACTTGCAAAGCTAAGTGCAAGTCATTTGTAGTGCTTTGTGCACATACTGTGTAATGCCCAATGACTAGATCTACTCGAAGGAGAAAATGGAAAAGCGATGCTAAGTGCAAACGATGTAAGAGACATATGTGTGTAATCTGGCTGATGATCTAAGTGTGAATGTTTTGTGCATGTTGTGCATTGAGAACTTGCAGAGTTGAGTGCAAGTGATTGTAAGAAGGCTTTGTGCTATAACTTAGCTCGAGGAAGGAGGATCTGGCAAGGTGCACACAGATCTCTTGTCCTATGCGGAGTGGGTTTTGTGGCTCTGTGCATGTAGAATATTGGTAGAAGATAATAAAGAAGAAGAAGAGTTGGTGGACATAGCCCCACACTGGGGTGAACCACATATATCTTGTGTTGTGGTTGCTTTGTGTAGTATGGTTGTCATGTTGTTGATGTGATTTATTCTTAGTGTTGTAATCTATATGTTAGATGCATCTGATAATAGTATCTTAGTGCTTATGTTGTGAATGAATTCTAGCTTTGATCTATTTCTATGTGCTTAGTGCGTGGATGTGTTAGATCTTGTTGAATACTGTGTTGTTCTATAATTAGGGTTTCTTCCTGCGATGTGAATAAGGGTTGAATACTAATGAATGCTAATTGTTAAGTGCTTTGTTAAGTATTGTGATCTCAGATCTGTGTCCTAGATAGGTTGTAGACACTTGAGTCTTGCAACCACCCCTGCCTCTACCTTAGGTGAGACTTCATCTACTTCGCAGGTGTTGCCGAAAGGATTGGTAGTTAGAATTTTGTTGGGTCTGCCCCTATTCCAAAAAATGGTTCCATTGCCGGGATGTGAAACTGTGATTGTTGGGAACTAAATAAAAGAGAAATCTTTGTGCGTAGATCTGTTGCTTTAGTGCACAATATTCTACTTGACTTGCAAAGCACTATGCCAAGAAAGGAATCGAATCTGAAGAAAAGAGGTAATATCTTAAGGCTGTGTGCTCCGAGAAAGGTAAGATAAGTGAAAATTTTTGTTTCGAAAGAATGGATCTAGGAATGCTTGATAGATTTCGTCATAATCTAAAAGCTAAGGCACAGCTAGAAGAGAGAATATTTGATATGAATAGATCTGATAGAAGTAATGAAATATATGTTATTCCTATGCATAGAAAGAATGTTTGGACTAACAAATGGATGCATGATCCTAGAAATAATTTTTTGCAGGTTAGGTACTGTGATCCCAGTGCGCAGTATAGGAAAGGTTAGGGGTCATTTAAAAGAAAGAGAGGATTAACTCTTTGTTATAGTTGCATAAGACCGAGACATCTTGCTAAGGAATGCCCTGGTAGAGGTCCTAGTTGTCTTTGTTGTAAATCTATGGACCATGAAGTTTTGGATTACCCTAGAATGATTTCTAAAGTTGAAAAGATGAATATGAGACAAGAAAACCATGAGAAATTCCAAGAGACTAAGGATATGATAGAACCCCTGAAAGAATCAGAGACTATATTATTACATATGAAAGAAACCTTGAATGATCACAGATATGTCAAATTATCAGAGATATTTAAAGAAAAGGATTATATAGAAACAAGAATATGAGACTTCGACATAGACTGTACTCATGCTGAGGAAACACAGGTGAATGTTATGACAGAAAGAACTTGGGAAATTTTGGGAAAGCCATATATGGTTCCTTCACTGGGAGGAATAGGATTGTTTAAAGGAAAAATGATAACCCTATGTGGAAGACTTACCTAGATACCTATGAGTTCTCATGGCACTTCGACAGAGGAAGAATTTGAGTTTGTTAAGTTTGTTTAGAACAACGCTCCGTTTACTATCTTGCTAGGGAAAAACTAGATTGAGAAAGATCAGATATGAAGGAAAGAAGAAGAGGAAGATCTAGAACAGAAAAAGCAAGAACTAAGGGATTTCATGGCTATAAGTATAGCGCACTTAATAGAAGAGCAGGAGGACAAGTCAAAGCTACTGAGAGCCAAAGACCTGGCTGTCGAAGTTGAAAGAATGCAAGAAGGATTAAGAAACCTATCCATGCAAGAGAGTAGAGCACCTACTCCAGAAAGAGAAGAAGTATTACCCTCAGACCCTATGAAAGACCCTCAACAATGCAAAGTTACTATGCCAAGGGGAGATAAGAACAATAATGGAAAGAACCTAGTAACTCAAATCACAAGAAAGAAATATAGAAATCTCAGCAAGAAGAAAGCAAGGTTAAAAAAATTGTAGGAAGTTCCAGAGAGGACTTTGCAGAAAGAAGGTTTGCAGAATTTGAACTCCGTTGGAATAGCAGAAAAGAGAAGTTTGTCACTTCACCACAGTGAATAAATATGACCATTGGAGGAGTCCCGACCGTTAGACCGACACTCCAGAACGGCTAGGAACGCAGTTATGGCTGAAAAGATCGCTATTGACCGTTGGGACCGTGCCCTAACAGATGGAATCACATTGATGGAGGCTCTCTTGTCCGTTGGAGGAACTCATTACAACGTTGTCTATTTATCTCGTCGAACGTTGCACCGAGGACACTTATGTGAATTGTGACTATCTGAGCCCACGGAGAATTCATTGTTATCGCATTGTGCCTATTGAGACCTCACCACCCATTCTGTTACATTAAGCATTTGATCACCGACCTGAGAGACTTGACCTTGAGTGTGCATGTCGGGTGACTTCAGCGTAGTAGAAAAATCCGTCAAGGAGATTCTCATAGACCTCATGGCTGAGAAGGTCATGTCTATAGGATTTCAAGACTCGTCGATGAGAGGAGTGCAAGCATCCCCGTCGACTGCTCATGGATTTGGACCATCCCGAGCTGCGACCGAGAAACGAACCAAGCATCATGATGATTTAGAGAATGCGAAGCTCATTCCATCAATCCTGCCCGACTACATCCCACCTATGGCTGGTGCGGTGAGTCGTGACAGTGCCCCGAGGGACTTCGACTGCACCTTGATTACTGCGTACCTCCCGAAGGGGATACGCGCAGTCAAACCGTAGTTGGAGAGGATTCTAACGTTAAAGATCAGTGATTATAACTTGGGAGACTGCAAGAACTATGGCATGCTCGCACCTCATAAGTATTTGAACAAGACAAAGGGGAAAAAGTCGAATATCATCCCCAATCGTGGACCATGGACATCGCGAGGTCCACCATCCTGAATGTAATGAAGATACCACACTTTGGAAGGCATCAGGAGGTTAACGCGTGCGTTAATATCCTATTGTTGTGCTTCCATGGTGGTTATCTGTGGCTGGATAGATGCACCAGCATAGATTCGGTGCTGATCTATCGAATCACCAGACTAAGCATGCAAGGACCAAACCCACAAGACTTTTATCCAGGGAAGGCTGTAGATCGCGCCCTGGCACAGAGAATCAAAGATACTTATGGCGATGTAGAAAAGGGGAAGTGGAGATACAAGGTAGCTTCCATCCAGAATGGCGCAGTGTGCCTATTATTCCAGTTGATCATTGGTAAGCTAGTTAGGCAGAACAGACCCATGTAGGTCAAGGGGTTCGTTGTCGACCTCGCAGGAAAATTCATTGAAGGGCTACAAATGAACTGGGCGAGCTACCTCGTCAACCAGTTAGAGAAATACTGTCGTGAAGCTCAAGATCAGAGCTATGAGTTCCATTTTAGTTGGCTTCTAATCTTCATCGCTTTCATTGCTTGGAAGATGCTGGAAGGAGAGACCTTCCCTGAGATTGAGCGGTCTGAACCACTAGCTGTGAAGTTCACTACACTCTGGTATTCGAGCAACATGGAGAAACAATGGCAGTCAAATGCGGTGTTCCACACCTATTACTTGCAGTTGAAGAGGGTTATTGAGTCTTTCCCTCGCATGACGTTGAATACCCTGCACAGATTCAGGCCCATTGTGAAGTTTCGCGCAGATAGACATTTTATTTATATCACTGCGCGTGGAGATGAAGATAAAGAAGAGATCTAATCCTATTATAAGCTCACTGAGGAGGACATGGAAGAAATAACTAAGGAATGGCCTGCAGAGTTCTTTATACCAGTTGACCAGGAAAAACTGTCCGACCCTGATCTCATCGGAAGTCCTGTGGTCACTCGCGAAGAGTATGATGCACTAGGCAGTAGTAGAAGGAATAAGAAGGAAAAGATACAGGAGCTTAACAACACATCATAAGAGATTGGTTCAGATTCACCTGGAGGGGGAGGAGGTGATGAAGTAGACAAAGAAGAGGATGAAGGGAAAGAAGATAAACAGGATCAAGGTGAAGTAACATCGCCTAGGGATCCCATTGATGAGGTTGAGGCATCCAAGAAAAGAAAGGTTTCCCCCACGAAACCTTCATCGCAGAAGAAGTCAAAAGCTAGTAGGCCCAAGTTAGAGACTGTGCTCACGGTAGATGGCATCGACCTCATCATCGTCGATGTAGCAGATACCTCAGAAGATATTTTACAGTGCAATGAAGCAACATAAGAGACCATTTATGATAGGATTGAAGCAGAGTTGAAAGGGGTACAACAAGCCCTCTACTTTAACTGCACAGTGTCCACTGCACCTCCATCATCAGAAGGAATTGAGTTGGGAGATGAGCTTTCCCAGCTACACAAAATAGAATATGTGACTGAAGCTCTCCTTCGTCGTGTCTAGGAAGAGAAAGAACATGCCACAGAGGCCCTGAAGCAAGCAAAGGAGGAAGCCATAGAGTAACATCGGGTTGCGCAGCAGGAAAAAGATGACCTCCAAGCGAAGCTCGCAGAGGATAGAGCCCAAATCCAGAGGGAGAAGGAACAATTGCTTGCGGAGCAGGTGGGTGTTAAATAATCAGTCACCAGAGAACTTTGTTCTGTGATAAGCTTAGAACAGATGGAAGAAGACCCAGTAGAGAGTCAAGTGGCGAAGATTGTCGAAGCCATTCAAGAGCTTCAAAAAAGAGTAGCATAACTGGAGTTACAAGCACTCCGCGGGAAGTGCGAGACCAAAGAGAAGAAAATGCCTGGGGCGCAGTCCAGAAAATCAAGGCATTGGCCTTGGAAATGCAAACATCTTAGCAGTCGAAGTGTGCAGACTTATGAACACCTTGCAGAGGACCCCGAACTAAGGACACTAGAGTTACAGCTCCAGGCGGCAAAGCAGCAAGCAACATCAATGCAAGCGCATTTGAAGCCACTATCATCGGTTGAGAGGATGAAAAGGGCCCAATAAGAACGCATGATTCAACAACAGGTCCATGCCATATAGAGTAAATTCATGGAAGTGACTTAGAAACTCTAGCCAGTGCAAGATGAAGCTTGCACACTTTTTGAGGAGATTGAAGGACGAGGTGAAGAACTGGAACAAGTGGTCACTACAATAGAAAAATGTTTGGAAGGAACTGTGACAGAGAAGGTTATTCAAGAGTTCACCGAGCAGGAGGCTCTGACGAAACAGTAGGTCGAAGCGGCTCGAGCCAAGATCGAGGCCTTTGAGGCAGAGCTACCCAGATTATAGTGACTTGGGACAAGTCACAGGTGAGTGTTGGGGGCATGTTGGCCCTTGACCAATTTTTGGAGAACCTTTGTCATGTTTGACCACTTTTGGTACTTCGACAGGCTGGTCGAAGGCGAAGTGCAAGGCGAAGCAGAGATCGCGGGATCTCAACCCCATTTTAGGGATTTTTGGATTTAGGGTTTATGTAACGGGTATGGGATGTCGGCCCATGGGTTTTACCCATGTTTAGGCCTTTTGTAATGTATAAATAGATATCTAGGTGATGTAAGTAGGGTGCGATGCTAAATGAAAGTGATTGTAAGAGGCTTTGTGCATAGTGTATGTTGATACTTGTAGAGCTAAGTGCAAGTCATCAGTAGTGCTTTGTGCGTAGACTGTGTAATTCCCAGTGACTAGATATACTCGAAGGAGAAAAGGGAAAACCAATGCTAAGTGAAAGCGATGTAAGAGACATATGTGTTTAATCTAACTGATGAGCTAAGTGTGAATGCTTTGTGCATGATGTGTGTTGAGAACTTGCAGAGCTGAGTGCAAGTGATTGTAAGAAGGCTTTGTGCTATAACCTAGCTCGAGGAAGGAGGATCTGGTGAGGTGCACGCAGATCTCCTATCCTATGCGGAGTGGGTTTTGTGGCTCTGTGCATGTAGAATATTGATAGAAGACAATAAAGAAGAAGAAGAGTAGGTGGACATATCCCCACACTGAGGTGAACCATGTATATCATGTGTTGTGGTTGCTTTGTGCATTATGGTTGTCATGTTGTTGATGTGATTTATGGTTAGTGTTGTAATCTATATGTTAGATGCATCTGATAATAGTATCTTAGTGCTTATGTTGTGAATGAATGCTAGATCTGATCTATTTCTATGTGCTCAGTGTGTGGATGTGTTAGATCTTGTTGAATACTACGTTTTTCTATAATTAGGGTTTCTTCCTATGATGTTAATAAGGGTTGAATACTAATGAATGTTAAATGCTAAGTGATCTGTTAATTATTGTGATCTCAGATATGTGTACCAGCTAGGTTGTAGAAACTTGAGTCCTGCAACCACCCCTGCCTCTACCTCGGTTGAGACTTCATCTGCTTCGCAGGTGTTGCCGAAAGGATTGGTAGTTAGGGTTTTGTTGGTGCAATGTTGAAGCGTTGAACCCAGGGTCTACCCCTGTGCCAACAAGAGCCACGTCAACATCATGTGGGAGGATGAGTGTGCTAGGATTCCACGTGGATGACATGTGGCAGGGATGTGGCCACAAAATTCGAGGGGCCATAAATTTGGACCTAGAACTCGAATTCGAGTGAAATCACAATTGTTGGAAATCTCTCGATGAGTAGAAGAAGGCAATGTCATCAGAAAGGAAGTTTGGATTCCTTTAAGGAGAACGTAATTTTGATACCCCATTCCTTTAAATGCTACATAGGGGGTTGGGGGTGTTGCAGGCACATTACACAGTTCCTTCAATATTATATTTTTCCACTCTGGTGAGTCAGGCACATAAAATCTGAGCCCAAACATGAGAATTATATCTTCTTTAAGATCATACTCTTCAAGTTTCTACTGCAAAATACCTTGTTGTAATTTTTCTCTTAATTCCTCATAGCATTGATCTAACTTTTCAACCTCTATGATTATGTCTCTCGAATATGTATGGTACATGCTAATGGTTGTAGAATACATATCATGCACTCTCCTGTTGAACGCATTAGCCACCTTATTCTCTTTTCCCTTGATATGTTTTATATCAAATTCATACTCATCGAGGAATTCTAACCACCTTCGTTTTCTGGAATTTAAGCTAGGTTGTCCAAACAAATATTTCATACCACAATGGTCTATTCTCATCTCAAATATTTTACTCATGAGCTAATGCCTCCACATCTTCAAGGAATGCATTATAGTTGTCAATTCTAAATCATGAGTGGCATAGAGTCTCTCATGCTCTTTTAATTTTCTTGATTCATAACATAGCACATGCCCATTCTGACTAAGGACTCCCCAAAACTTGTCTTTACATGAATCCATGCACACCATGAAGTCTTCATCTGGATCTACAATTCTCAAAATTGGTGCTCTTTTCAACAAAATTTTCATGTGTTGGAAACTCCTTTCACAATCTGGAGTCCATTCAAATTGCACACCTTTCTTCTGCAAGAATGTGATTGGATGCGTAATCTTTTAGAAGTCTTCAATAAACATTTTGTAGTAACCTACAAGTCCCATAAAATATCTCACTTCTGTGACATTCCTTGGTGTTGTCCAGTCCTCAATGGATTTTATCTTCGATGTTTCCACAACTACTCCCTCCTTTGAAATGATATGACCCAAATAATGAATCTGCCTTTGGTAAAATGAACACTTGCTCAGCTTTTCATAAATTTGATGTTCCATTAATACCCTCAAGACCATATTCAAGTGTTGCTCATGTTCTTCTTCGGATTTAGAGTAAATAAGAATGTCATCCAAAAATACAATGACGTACTTATCCAAGTATTCTATGAAAACTCCATTCATTAAACACATGAAAACAATTGGTGCATTCGACAACCCAAATGGCACCATTGTGAACTTGTAATGGTCATCCCTTGTTTTGAAGGCAATCTTGTTGATGTCTTCCTCTTTTATTCTCACTTGGTGATAGCCATATCTAAGGTCAATCTTGGAAAATATCTTTGTGCCCCTTAGTTGATCAAAGAGGTCATCTATCCTTGGAAAAGGATACTTGTTATTTACTATTACTTTGTTCAACTTCTTGAAGTTAATGCAGAGACTCAACGTACCATATTTATTTTTCATGAACAATACTAGGGAACCCCAAGGAGACACACTTGGGCGTATATACCCCTTCTTTAGAATCTCTTCAAGTTGCATCTGTAATTCCTTCAACTCTGGTGTACTCATCCTATAAGGAGTCTTGGATACATGAGATTCTCTTGGCATCAGATTTATAGTGAAATCAATATCTCTTTTTGGTGGCAACCTCGATGTTTCTTTAAGACTTCCTCGAATTCTTTTAGTATTGTGAAGTCTTCAAAACTTGACACTTTATCCTCGGGTGCCTCCTCCATGTGCACTACAAATACTTGACATCCTTTATTTTCTTTTTCCTTGTATGATTTTAACATCCAAATTCTAGTGCACACACCCGCACATCGTTATTTTTATGTGCATCACAACTCTATACGGTGCACTAGTGGTTTTTCGTGCACAATAAATTCTGCACTCTGTGACACTAATACTTAGTGCACACATATATTTCATGTTGATATTTGTCCCATACAAGTCCAGTGTTGAACCAATTTCTTGGATACCAACAGGTAATGTCCCTAGGCTCCCAGGCTGGGCCACGCCACTACAACCTCAAATTTTGTCTCTAGGATATTCTTTGTAGCAACCAATATCACTACTGGACCGTGCTACTTCAAAACTCCTAGTGCACAGATACTACTTATAACACTCCCTATTACAAGTAAACCAAATTAACTTCGCACAACCTTAAGGTACTGCGCCCAGAGCCATGTTGAGTCTCGCTCCATGAATACACTCATTTTAATACAATTATAGCAACGAAATAAATTTCACAAATCTACTGCGTGTTTATCCCTTTAGAACACATACATACTATTGTGTGTGCAAACTCTCTGCACACATAATACTACTATGTGTGGAATCAATCTGATGTTGCACGCAGATTCTTTCACCTTTCAACGCATGGACTACTTCACTGTGTGTTTGACGATTCATACGTTTCCTTGGTATCTTCTAACCATACAACAATGCTTAACTCAACATGAATACTTAATAATTGCCATACTTCTCGTGTGCAACAATATTATGTATATTAATCACACATTTAACTAACATGAAACACTTATAACTATTATTCCCATGTATGTCGCAGCATACAGGAAAAATAACACTCATATATGTATGCAATAACATTACATAGTATTAACCACAATGTTCATATGCAAATTTATACAAGAAGATAAACCATTTAAAAATATGATCATTAGAGAAACGGGTCATCCCTTAGCTGGGGCTTAAAATCCACGGGAAAAAGGGTTAATATTGTTAGGATATGGTCTGATATTAAAAAAAAAACTTGGTCCAAGGTTCCTACTGTTGCAACTAACCTATAATCCCTCATTCCCAACATGCATGTCCCACCCCAAGGAGTGTGCCCCTTCTCTGCTCAACATTCCTTTGGCTGCCCCACTTCCCTTCTGAGGCTTCAACAATAGGCTGGACATGAAGTCTCAGAGCCCTGTATCTAATGCCCAACACACCAAGGAACAATTCTCGGCAAACTCTCACCTGGAGAGAATGCTCAGGGGCATGAAAACTCACCTCTTCACCAGTAATAAGTCTTTCCAAGCACATGCTTAATAAATGACAATATGTTACAGAAAAATATGTATTCCTTTGCATAGGAAGTTTGTCTGAATG
>JASDQU010948887.1:17010-32520 GCA_032191745.1 Picea mariana
TATGCATTCGAGGTTGAGCTATGTTGGCGTCAACTATTTTGCTACTTCTGAGGTGTCCAATAATGGTGAGAAATAAGGGCGAATAATATCCATGTTGAACACTGGGTGCAAGCCAAGGAAAGGAGGAATGTTGAGCTCAAAAGAATTATCCCTCACATCCTTGGTGATAGTGTATGGCCCATAAGGGAATGGGTGAAGCTTTCGATGGGGTTCTGTAAGGTGTTCTTTCTGCAAGTGCACCCAAAATTTGTCACCCACCTGGAACTTATGTGGCATCCGATGTTGATCATGGCGTTGTTTGTACTTATCATTGGACTTCTGTAGGATATCCTGAACCTATTGGCGGATGTGCTAGATCCGTTCAATGAACCGGGTCACTTTGTTAGCTTCAGTTGGAGCAGGAGATGATTCGGTCGAGGTGACTACAAGGGGAAGTGCAACATCTATGGGACCCAATGGTTGGAATCCCAACCCCACCTGNTTGGTGAGCTTGGTGTCCAGCAGTGACTAGAGGCTCGACCAAAATGTGCTGAGAAATCTACTATCCCAATCTGAGACAATGGTTTGTGGGATTCCAAAATGTACCTAGACTCGTTCAAAGAAGAGCTTGGCAGTGGACTCGGCTGTGATTCTCTTCTTGCAGGCAACCATAATCGCCATCTTAGAAAAGCGATCACCAACCACAAAAACACAATCATTTCCCCGCTTGGTGGATGGGAGGCCCGACATGTAATCCATTGAGATGGATTCCCATGGCCTGTTAAGAGTAGGAAGAGGGGTGTACAGGCCCTATTTCTTAGTGGTTGGTTATGCAATAATGTAGGCAGTGCAAGACCTAGTATACTTGCTGACCTCCTGTCGATGTTTCGGCCAGTAGAAATGTCACTGTAGCATTGCCACTATCTTTTCAACGTCGAAGTGTCCTGCCACCCGACTGTAGTGGGCTTCCCAAATCAGATTCACTCACTCACTTGATGGAACATAGATATGGCCTAGATGTCACAACAACCCATCCTGAAGATGGAAATTATCGACAACTGCGTTTGCACCCAACATTTGGTAGGTGGTGGCGAAGTCAGGGTCTGTCTCATAGAGTTGGGTCCATTTAGATATCTCATGGTCACAAGATTTTAGCACCATGGTGAGTGCTATGACTGGCGATCTGTTGAGGCAATCATCGACACGATTGGTGCTTCCTGTTTTATACTTGATGTTGAGGTGGAATTGCTGCAAGTATGTGGACCACTTTTGATGGCGGTCATTCTGTAATTTTCCTTGTGTTTGGATGAACTGCAGTGGCTTATGATCAGTGTGGATGACTATTTCCTTCCCAAGAATGTAATGTCTCCACTAGCGGTAGGCTTGCACAATGGAGTACATTTCTTTGTCGTAAGTAGGGTACTTACGGATAGTATTTGATAGTGTCTCACTATGATAGACCATAGGGTGGCCGTGCTGAGTGAGAACGACGCCCACGACATAGTCTGAAGCATCTGTCTTGATCTCAAAGGGATGATGCAGGTCTCGTAGTGAAAGTACTAGGGCTAAGCACAAGCATTGATTCAAATCATTGAACTGTTGTTGTTGGGACTGACCCCACACAAATTTTTCCTTACCACCACCCCTGTTTATTTGGCTGAGGGCCCATACAATATGGGAGAATCCCAACACGAACCTGCGATAGAAATTGGCAAGGCCTAATAAGCTCCTAAGCTCAGTGAGTGTTGTTGGGGCTGGCTAGTCATGGATGACTTGGATCTTGGCTAGATCCACATGTACGCCCCAACAACACTCACTGAGCTTAGGAGCTTATTAGGCCTTGNGGAATTGCTGCAAGTATGTGGACCACTTTTGATGGCGGTCATTCTGTAATTTTTCTTTGTGTTTGCATGAACTGCAGTGGCTTATGATCAGTGTGGATGACTATTTCCTTCCCAAGAATGTAATGTCTCCACTGGCGGTAGGCTTGCACAATGGAGTACATTTCTTTGTCGTAAGTAGGGTACTTACGGATAGTATTTGATAGTGTCTCACTAAGATAGACCATAGGGTGGCCGTGCTGAGTGAGAACGACGCCCATGACATAGTCTGAAGCATCTGTCTTGATCTCAAAGGGATGTTGTAGGTCTAGTAGTGAAAGTACTGGGGCTAAGCACAAGCACTGATTCAAATCATCGAACTGTTGTTGTTGGGATCGACCCCACGCAAATTTTTCCTTACCACCACCCTTGTTTATTTGGCTGAGGGCCCATGCAATATGGGAGAATCCCAACACGAACCTGCGATAGAAATTGGGAAGGCCCAATAAGCTCCTAAGCTCAGTGAGTGTTGTTGGGGCTGGCTAGTCATGGATGACTTGGATCTTGGCTAGATCCACATGTACGCCATGCTGATCAATGATGTAGCCCAGATAATGGACCCTGTCCATGCCGAAGGAGAATTTTTTCAAGTTGGCATATAGCTTGTGTTGTCGCAGGGTGTGTAAAACCTGCTGAATATGCTGTAAGTGTTCGACCCAAGTCTTGCTGTAAATTAGAATGTCATCCAGATACACCACTAGAAAAGTATTGGTGAATGGTCGCAGGATATCATCCATCATCCTCATGAAAGTGGCTGGAGCATTTGTCAAACCAAAGGGAATGACCAACCATTCAAAAAGGCCTTCCTTTGACTTGAAGGCGGTCTTCCATACACCTGTCTGTTCTATCGGGACCTGGTGGTAGCCAGACTTCAGATCAATCTTACTGAAGTATTTGTCCCCCGTGAGTTGATCAGGGAGGTCATCGATTTGGGGAATTGGGTATTGGTTTCTGACTGTGATTTTATTCAGATCATGGTAATCAATACAGAGTTTCCAGGTTCCATATTTCTTCTGTACCAACACGATTGGGCTCCCGCAAGGTGATGAGCTGGGGTGGATGTGCCCCTTGTGGAGCAATTCTTATATCTGTCACTTGATCTCCTCATTCTATAACAAAGAGTGATGGTAGACTAGCCCATTGGGAAGTAGTGTGTTGAGGGTTCGATCGATGGGGTGCTTGATCTGGCAGTGCAGAGGTACCCTTGTAGGTGAGGAGAAGATATCCGAGTATTCTTTCATGACCTTATCTACTTGCTTCTGCTGTGTGGAGAGGTTGGCCACATAGACCCTGTATGTGGCTGTGATATTTCACTTATTCTGAGAGCGAATCACGAAGAAGACAAACTTCCCCATCTGAGAGATTACCTTCCTACATTGCTTAGCAGAGATCAAAGAAATAGAACTAGGTGGGACTGCCTTGGGTATCCTGTACAATTTCCTGTTCAAAGCAATAATAACACTACGAGGCCTAGACTCATATACAACATGATGTTTCCAGAAATAAGGTTGTCCCAAAAGAACATCACAAACTTTGAGAGGAGAAACATCACACAATACCTCATCTTTTAAGGGATTGATGTCGTACGACAGTCGACACTGTTGGCTGACGCAAAGATCGCTTCCTTGGTGGAGCCATCCAATGGTGTAGGGTTGTGGGTGCGGCATTGTTGGCGGGGCCAGCCGCTTGATGACCTCTGCTAAGATGAGGTTCTTTTGGCTACCTCTATCAACAATGAAGTGCAGCAGGATGCCTTTTACCCACATCTGTGAATGGAAGAGGCGCTCTCCTTCTTCTAGCTCATCTGGTTCACCAGGTTGGAGCTTGGTGGTAGCAACGGTGGCACTGGGTTCTACGTCAATGATCCGTCTTCCCCTTTCTGGTTCTGTCTCAAAGTCAGAATCTGCATCTGATTTAGAGGCTTTCAATTCGGCCACCAACGACTATTTTGAGTGACAGTCAGTAGTGTTATGCCAAGGGCTCTTATGGAAGTCGCACCACTTCCTGGTATATTTCTTTGTCTTTTCAGTGTTCTTCTTTGCTTGTGGCTTGGAATAGTAGTCCCGATACTGTCCATATTTGATCTGTCCTTTGTTTTGTGGGTTGGAGATGACCTTTCCTGGCTTTTGTTGTGACGGGTTCCCAGGCCCAAATTGCCGCGTCTTTTGTTTGAGCTTCTGCTCGATTTTGATGACATATCGGTAGGCCGCGCCTAAGGATGAGATGTCCATAAATTCCATTTCGGTCTAGATGTATCTATGCAGAGCACCATGATACTTGAGCACCAGATGTCACTCCAAATCTTTGATACCCATCTTGGTGCACAAGGTATGGAAGATATTTGTGAAATGTGGCACTGCTTGGTCTCTTTCTTGCCGCAGTGTGGTCCATTTGGTATACAGGTCGTCGTAACTTCTGACAGGGTAGTATTGTTCCTTAATAGAATCCCTGAAGGATTCCCAGGTGGCCGTGACTGAAAATAATGAGGTTTCCTTTGTTTCCTTTTGCTCACAGAAGGTTTCCCACCAATCTTTGACATGGGGAACGACTTTGACGAGCACAAAAGTAATATTTTCTCTATTCAAAAAGTTATGGATAGAAAAATACCCTTCTAGTAGATTCAACCACTTGTCTACAACATTTGCATCTATCTGACCTTCAAATATAGGAATATCAAAGTTTATTTGTACCTTGAAGGGGGCGATGCCTCCATTCGAAGAAGATGCATTGCCTGTTGGTAGCCGCCAAAGGATTTTCTTGAAACTATCGATCATCTCGTTCCTCTGTTGTGTGAGAGATTCCTCAATCAATAGTTTGAAAGGATCTACTGTCCCATCATATTTATTTTCTCCTGCCATGAGAGGTTTCTTGGGCGTGTGAGAGTTTCTGTCCTCAAGAGAAACAAGCTCGAGACCCAACTCTTTGTACTCCGACCTCGTTGGGGACATGCATTAAGACGACAAGGAGAAGACCACTTTGATACCACTGATCCGGATTTTATGAGTAGAACAAAATGAATAAATATTATTAACAGGTGCTTCACACAAAATAACATAGATACAGTAAAATTGGTTTTCTATTCAATAACGAAATAAGCTGAAACTGTAAAATGCAACGGAAACAAGCTTGCTGGAATGGTGGCGGCTTATCTCTGAGAAGAGATGTGACGGCTACACGCATTCGCAAGAAGAATATTAAAATGAGGCTCTGCAGGAATTTTTACAATAAACAAGAATTCCAAAAACCATAGACATCCAAAAACCTAACCCTAGGAGATGAAGTGCCAAAAGTCATGTGGGCCCTGTTTGGGTAAGTTAGTACATCAACTTCCCAGGGTCGTAACTTTTGCATACGATCTTCGTTTTAGGCGTGTGATATCCCATTGGAAAGGTATCGTCGAGGAGATTCATTTTGGGGGATCAATATGCCTTTAGATATAATTTTGGAGCTTGATCCAAAAAAACCTTCATTTAGGCCCTCAAAATGGCCCCGGAAGTTAAAACTACTAAAAATAGTAAATTGCCAAAATTGTCAGAAAACTGTTTTGAGCCAGTTGGAAAAGGTGGGTGGCCACCGATATCCATATGGATCAAGAAAGGCCCTTGAGGTCCAAAGGATTGAAACCCTTTGAGAATCTAAACGAAGTCAAAAGCTTAGAAGAGATAGCAGATTTACCATTACATTGGCAAGAAAGCTCATAAGGGACAACACTTTCCAGAAGTGTAGACGAGGTCCAAGAGACAGACTCATAGGAGGAACAAAGGTCAAAGCCTTTGAATACTTAGAAAATCTTCTAATTCAGAAGAAATTGTAAGCTCAGGAAGAGGAGCAATAGTGGCCGTCGAATCAAGCACTGTGAATATATAGACCATTGGATCGAGGAAAGTCGTGGGCCGTCGATTGGACGAGAGTGGAGAATCAGGAATCAGGAAATGAAAGAAAGGAAGTGCTAACTTTTGACATCATGAAGTGCGAAGGAATCCTGCACATCCATTGAGGCAGGACACGTGGTGAGAGATCAACATTACGTTGATTCACAAATCAGGAAAGCAGAGATAGGAGAAGCGAAAACTCACGAAGTTCGAGTTCGTGAACGTTATCATAGTCATTGATCGAGGAAGGTCATGGACTGTTGATGTGGCATGACAAAGTTCAGAGTTCAGGATTTCGGACATCGAAGAAAGGAAGTGCTCTAACTTTCAACATCGCGAGTTGTGAAGTCTTGAAGCATGAAGAGGAGATCTAGACCGTTGGATCACTGAGGGTCTTGGATCGTTGATCTGACACGATGTACTTCAGAGTTTGTGAGTTGGGAGAGCCGGGGTATCTCACAATAGAATATATGAAGCATGAAGTTTCAAAGCACTTTCTTGATTAGCATGTGGTCATAGCTAGTGGTCACATCCGAGGAGAATAGGGGTGTTGGCACAGGGGCATACCCAGGGTTCAACACTACAACAACGCACTGACAAAACCCTAACTACTGGCCCTTTCAGCAACACCTGCGAAGCAGATGAAGTCTCACCCGAGGTAGTGGCAAGGGTGGTTGTAGGAATCCAATGTCTGCAACCTTAGCTGGGACATAGATCTATGATTGTAACACCTTTAAAAATAACTTAGCAATATAGTTTATCAATGTTTAACCAGTATCTACTTCGCAAGTAAAACCCTAATTACAGAGCATCACAGTATTCAACCAAATCTAGCATCTAGCAGCTCTTAGCATGACGAAACAGACCAGATCTAGTAGAGTCAAGCACTAAGAACATTCACACAAGTCAGATCCAACATTTACTCTCATTATTAAGCACAAAGCAACAACAGATCTACCTATCATTCATCTATATCAAAGCATTAAGCAAGTAAATACATAAATAAATCAATGCATTGCACAAAGAATTCACAACACAGGATGTACGTGATTCACCCCCACCCTGGGGCTACGTCCACCAACTCTTCGTCTACTTTATTAGATTTCTTCAATCTTCTTACATGCACAGAGCCTTCAGATCAACTTCGCAGAGGACAGGAGATCCGTGCACTCTTTGCTAGATCCTCCTTCCCCAAGCTAGGTTACAACACAAAGCCTACATATAGTCCCTTACAACCACTTGCACTCAGCCTTGCAAACATACACAAAGCACTTACAACTGTTACTTGCAATCAACACCACTTACAACTGACTTGTCATTCACACTTCGCCATTCATACTCACTACATTTCCTAGCATCTATTTATACATTACAAAATCGGGCCTAAACATGGGTAAACCCATGGGTCGACATCCCCATACCCGTTACATAATCCCAAATCCCAAAAATCCCTAAAAGGGGGTCAAGATCCCGCGATCTCTGCTTCATTTTGTGCTCTGGCTTCGACAGCCTGTCGAAGTCCCAAAAATAGGTCTAACATGACCAAGGATCCTCAAAACTTGGTCAAGGGCCAATAGGCCCACAACACTCACTTGTGACTTGTCCCAAGTCACTCTGATCTGGGTAATTCTACCTCAAAAGACTCGAGCTTGGCTCGAGATGCTTCGACTTGTTGTTGTGCCTATCGACAGTCTAATTCTAGTTGATTAACTAGGTACTTCACCCAGTTCATTTGTAGGCCTTCTACACATTTCCCCGCGAGGTCAACGAAAAATCCTGTGACCTGCGTGGGTATGTTCTTCCTTACGATATTTCCTGCAATTAATTGGCATTCTAGGTGCACTGTTTCATTCTGGATGGAAGCTAACTTGTAGCCTCGTGTCCCCTTCTCAACATCATCATAGGCATCCTTGATCTTCTATGCTAACGTGTGATCTCTGGCTTTTCTGGATAGAATTTCTGAGGGTCAGGTCCTTGCGTACTCAATTCGGTGATCCTATGGATCAATGTCAGATCGACTATGATACAATGTTCTAGCCATAAGTATCCACCATGGTAACATGAAAGTAGGAGCTTGACACAGGCGTTAAATTCCTGGTGCCTTCCAAAGTGTGGGATTTTCATTACATTCAATAGGGTGGACTGCGCGAGGTTCATTGTCCATGACTGGGGGATTATTTTTGAGATATTCCCCTTCATCCTGGTCAAGTATTTGTATGGTGCGATCATAGTATGGTTCTTGCGGTCTCCTAAGTTGAAGTAATTGAACTTCAATGTTCGATCTTGTCCTGCTGTGCTCGAACTACGCGTATCCCCTTCGGGAGGTACGCAGTAACCATGGTGTATTCAAAATCTCTTGGCACACTATCAAGAATCACCGTGCTAGCCAGAGGCGGGATGTAGTTGGGCAATATGGTCGGGATCAACTTTGCATTTGCTAGGTCATCTCTGTGCTTGGTTCTCTTTTCTATGATGACTCGTGATGGTTCAGATCCACGAGCAGTCTACGGAGAGGCTTGCACTCCTCTCATCGATGATGCTTGAATACTTGTAGACATTACTTTATCGGCCATGAGATCGATGATAACTTATTCGATGATTTTCTCCATGGTGCTGAGCTTGTTCGACATACACGTTTTGATCAGATGGATGAATGAATGCGCAAAACAATAGAACTGGTGTCGATCTTACTAATCACAATGCAGTAGCAATGGGTTCTCTATAGTACAATTCACAAAAGTGTTCTTGGTGCAACAGTCGATGGAATAAGTAGACAGCTAGGTAACGGATCTCTCCAATGGGTGAGAAACCTTCATTAATCCAGTTATTCCTGTTATGGCGCAGTCCCAATGGTTTGATGCTAAGATTCCTGGATATAAATGTCGTTCTAACCATTCGTGATGTTGGTCTAATGGTTATACTGTTTCCAACGGCTATATTTCTTCGCCATGGTGAAGTGCCATGTGACGCTATTCTGATATCCCGACGAAGTTCCTGTTTTACAAATTTTCCCTTTGTAAAGTTCCCTCTGTAACCTTCTGTAACTTTTCGATCTTTGCTCTCTTCTTAATGAGATTTCTAGGCTTTTTCCTGGTGATCTTCGTCTCATTATTCCTCTTTCCATTCTAATTCTTGTATTCTTTTGGCATAGTAACTTCACACTCTTGAGATTCTTTCCTAAGATTCGAGGGCAATACTTCTTTTTTATCTGGGGTAGGTGCTCCAGTCTTCTGTGAGTCTTCTTGGGTTCTTTCAACTTCGACATCCAAGTTAAATAGCTTCGATCTGTTCTCATGTTCCTCAATCAAGTGTGTGATCCTCCTAGTCATGAAATCTTTTAGTTCTTGCTTCTTCTGCTCTACGGATTCTTCTTCTTTCCTTCTGGCCTAATCTTTTTCAATCCAAGGTTTTCCTAGTACTATAGCAAATGCGGCGTTGTTCTCAATAAATTTAACAACTTCAAATTATTCTTTTGTCGAAGTTTCATGGGTACTCATAGATATCTGGGTAATTTTTCCACATAGGGTTATCAACTTTCCTCTAAATAATCCTATTCCTCCCAATGAAGGAATCATAGCAGGCTTTCCTAAAATTTCCCAAGTTCTTTCTGTCATTATATTCACTTGTTTCTTCATCCAGAACACAGTCAATGTCAAAGTTTCCTATCCTTTCTTCTATGCACTCTTTTTCTTTAAAGATCTATGATAAGTTGATATTTCGGTGGTCATTCAGGGTTTCTTTCATTTGCAACAATACAATCTCTGATTTTTTCTGGGGTTCTGCCATGATCTAAGTTTCTTGACCTTTCTCAGGGTCTACTTGTTCCATATTAAATTTTTCAAGCTTAGCAATCATTCTAGGGAAATATAAAACTTCATGGTCCATAGCTTTACCACAAAGACAACTAGGTCTTCTACCAGGACATTCCTTAGCCAGATGACCTGGTCTTTTGCAACTGTAACAAAGGGTTAGTTCTCTCTTTCTCTTAAATGATCCCCAACCTTTCTTGTACTGCGCACTAGGATCATAGTAGTTAACTTGCAGAAAATTCTTTGTAGGATCTTGCATCCATTTGTTAGTCCAAACATTCTTTCTATGCATAGGTATAACATATATTTCACTATTCTTATCAAATCTATTCATATCAAATATTCTTTCATCTAGCTATGCCCTACTTTTCAAGCTAGGACAAAATTTATCAAACATACCCAAATCCATACTTTTGAAACAAAAATTTCCACTTATCTTACCTTTAACAAAGCTTACAAATATTACCTCTTTTCTTCAGATCAAACTTATTTTCTTAGCACAAATATTCACAATCCATGTAGAGTACTGTGCACCAGGGCAACAGATCTACGCATAAATCTTTCACAGTTGCAGGTTAGATCTTCACACAAAGCTTCTCTTTCTTCAGTTCCCAGTCATCACAGTTTCAGGTCCCAACAACAGAACCATTTGTTGGCACAGGGGCAGACCCAGGGTTCAACGCTACAACAATGCACCAACAAAACCCTAACTACCAACCTTTTTGGCAACACCTCCGAAGAATATGAAGTCTCACCTGAGGTAGAGGCAGGGGTGGTTGTAAGACTCTAGTGCCTGCAACCTTAGAGGGGACACATATATGTGATTGTAAAACCTTGACAAAGCACTTAGAAATATAGTTCATCAATGTTTAACTAGTATCTACTTCGCAGGCAAAACCCCAATTACAGAGCATCGCAATATTCAACCAAATCTCACATCTAGCAGCACTTAGCATGATGAAACATATTAGATCTAGCATATTCAAGCACTAAGCACATTCACACAGGTCATATCCAGCATTTACTCTCATTATTAAGCACAAAGAAACAACATATCTACCTATCATTCATCTATATCAAATCACTAAGAAAGTAAATACATAAATACATCAATGCATCACACAAAGCATTCACAACACAGGATGTACGTGGTTCACCCCCACCTTGGGGCTACATCCAGAAACTCTTCGTCTTCTTTATTAGCTTTCTTCAATCTTCTTACATGCACAAAGCCTTCAGATCAACTTCGCAGAGTACATGAGATCTGCGCACTCTTCGCTAGATCCTCCTTCCCCAAGCTAGGTTACAGCACAAAGCCTACATATAGTCCCTTACAACCACTTGCACTCAGCCTTGCAAACATAAAAAAATAACTTATAAATGTTACTTGCACTCAACACCACTTACAACTGAATTCTCATTCACACTTAGCCATTCATACTCATTACATCGCCTATCATCTACTTATACATTACAAAATCAGGCCTAAACATGGGTAAACCCATGGGCCGACATCCCCATACCCGTTAGATAATCCCAAATCCCAAAAATCCCTAAAAGGGGGCTGAGATCCTGCGATCTCTGCTTCATTTTGTGCTCTGCCTTCGACAGCCTATCAAAGTCCCAAAAATAGGTCTAACATGACCAAGGATCCTCGAAACTTGGTCAAGGGAAAATAGGCCCCCAACATTCACCTATGACTCATCCTAAGTCACTCTGATCTGGATAATTCTACCTCAAAATCCTCGAGCTTGGCTCGAGCTACTTCGACTTGTTGTTGTGCCTCGCGACAGTCTAATTCCAGCTGATTAACTAGGTACTTCACCTAGTTCATTTGTAGGCCTTCTACACATTTCCCCGCGAGGTCAACAACAAATCCTGTGACCTGCGTGGGTCTGTTCTTCCTTACGAGCTTTCCTGCAATTAATTGGCATGCTAGGTGCACTGTGCCATTCTGGATGGAAGCTACCTTGTGGCCTCACGTTGCCTTCTCAACATCGTCGTAGGTATCCTTGATCTTCTGTGATAACACACGATCTATGTCTTTTATTGGATAGAAGTCTCGCAGGTTAGGTCCTTTCATACTCAATCCGGTGATCCTATGGATCGACGTTGGATCAATTATGATACAACAATCTAGCCATAAGTAGCCGCCATGGTAACATGAAAGTAGGAGCTTGACACAGGCGTTAACTTCCTGGCGCCTTCCAATCTGTGGGTTTTTCATTACATTCAATAGGGTGGACTGCACGAGGTTCATCGTCCATAGCTGGGGGATTATTTTTGAGTTCTTCCCCTTTGTCCTGGTCAATTATTTATATGGGGAAAGCATACTATGGTTCTTGCGGTCTCCTAAGTTGAATTTGTTGAACTTCAACGTTGCGATCTTATCCTGCTGTGCTTGAACTGTTCGTATCCCCTTAAGGAGGTACGCATTAACCATCGTGTATTCAAAATCTCTTGGCACACTATCATGACTCAACGCACCGGCCAGAGGCGGGATGTAGTTATGCAATATGGTCGGGATCAACTTCGCATTTGCTAGGTCATCTTTGTGCTTGGTTCTCTTTTCTGTGACGACTCAGGATGGCCCGGATCTGTGAGCGGTCGATGGAGAGGCTTGCACTCCTCTCATTGATGACGCTTGAATACTTGTATACATTACTTTCTTGGCAATGAGATCGATGAGAACTTCTTCGACGATTTTCTCCACGGTGTTGAGCTCGTCCGACATACACGCTTAGATCGGATGGATGAATGAATGCATAAAACAATAGAACTGGTGTCGATATTACTAATCACAGTGCAGTAGCAATGATTTTTCTCTGATACAATTCACAAAAGTGTTCTCGGTGCAACAATTGACGGAATAAGTAGACAACTAGGTAATAGATCTCTCCAATGGGCGAGAAGCCTTCGTTAATTCAGTTCTGCCCATTATGGCGCAATCCCAATGGTCTGATGGCGAGCTTCCTGTCCATAAATGTCGTTCTAAATGTTCGTGACATCGTTCTAACAGTTATACTGTTTCCAATAAGTATATTTCTTCGCCATGGCGAAGTGCCATGTGACGTTGTTCTGATATCCCATCGAAGTTCCTGTTTTGTAAATTTTCCCTTTGCGAAGTTCCCTCTGGAACCTTCTATAACTTTTCGATCTTTGCTCTCTTCTTACTAAGCTTTCTAACCTTTTTCCCGGTGATCTTTGTCTCGTTATTCCTCTTTCCATTCTTATTCTTATCTTCTTTTGGCATAGTAACCTCAGACTGTTGAGATTCTTTCCTAATATTCGAGGGCAATACTTCTTCTTTATCTGGGGTAGGTGCTTCAGTCTTCTGTGATTCTTCTTGGGTTCTTTCAACTTCGACATCTAAGTTAAATATCTTCAATCTGTTCTCCTGTTCCTCAATCAAGTGCGCGATCCTCCTAGTCATGAAATCTTTTAGTTCTTGCTTCTTCTGCTCTAAGGCTTCTTATTCTTTCCTTCTGGCCTGATCTTTTTCAATCCAAGGTTTTCCTAGTACTATAGCAAATGGGGCGGTGTTCTCAATAAATTTAACAACTTCAAATTCTTCTTCTATCAAAGTTCCATGGGTACTCATAGATATCTGGGCAAGTCTTCCAAATAGGGTTATCAACTTTCCTCTAAATAATCCTATTCCTCCCAATGAAGGAATCATAGCAGGCTTTCCTAAAATTTTCCAAGTTCTTTCTGTCATTATATTCACCTGTGTTTCTTCATCCAGAACACAGTCAATGTCGAAGTCTCCTATCCTTGCTTCTATGCACTCTTTTTCTTTGAATATATCTGATAAGTTGATATGTTGATGGTCATTCAAGGTTTCTTTCATTAGTAACAATACAGTCTCTGATTCTTTCTAGGGTTATTCCATGATCTCAGTTTCTTGACCTTTCTCAGGGTCTACTTGTTCCATATTCATTCTTTCAAGATTAGCAATCATTCTAGGGCAATTTAAAACTTCATGGTCCATATATTTATAACAAAGACAACTAGGCCTTCTACTAGGACATTCCTTAGCCATAGGACCTGATCTTTTGCAATTGTAACAAAGGGTTAATCCTCTCTTTCTCTTAAATGATCCCCAACCTTTCCTGTACTGCGCACTAGGATCATAGTAGTTAACCTGCAAATTTTTTTTCTAGGATCTTGCATCCATTTGTTAGTCCAAACATTCTTTCTATGCATAGGTATAACATATCTTTCGCTATTCTTATCATATCTATTCATATCAAATCTTCTTTCATCTATTTGCGCCCTACTTTTCAAGCTAGAATTTTTTTTGTCAAACATACGCAAATCCATACTTTTGAAACAAAAATTTCCACTTATCTTACCTTTAACAAAGCACAAATCTTACATATCTTACCTCTTTTCTTCATATCAGACTTCTTTTCTTAGCACAGAGCTTCACAATCCAATTAGAGTACTGTGCACCAAGGCAATATATCTACGCACAGATCTTTCACAGTTTCAGGTCAGATCTTTGCACAAAGCTTCTCTTTCCTTTTTTGCCAGCAATCATAGTTTCAGGTCCCAATAACAGAACCATTTGTTGGCACAGAGGCAGACCTAGGGTTCAATGCTACAACAACGCACCAAAAAAACCCTAACTACTGGCCCTTTCGGCAACCCCTGCGAAATAGATGAAGTCTCACCTGAGGTAGAGGCAGGGGTGGTTGCAAGACTCCACTGTCTGCAACCTTAGCTGGGACACATATATGTGTTTGCAACACCTCGAAAAAGCACCTAGAAATATAGTTCATCAATGTTTAACCAGTATTTGCTTCGCAGGTAAAACCTTAATTACATAGCATTGCAATATTCAACCAGATCTAGCATCTAGCAGCACTCAGCATGACAAAATAGATCAGATCTAGCAGATTCAAGCATTAATCACATTCACACAAGTCAAATCCAACATTTACTCTCATTATTAAGCACAAAGCAACAACAAATCTACCTATCAATCATCTTTATCAAAGCACTAAGAAAGTAAATACATAAATACATCAATGCATCGCACAAATCATTCACAACACAGGATGTACGTGGTTCACCCCCACCCTGGGGCTACATCCACCAACTCTTCATCTTCTTTATTAGATTTCTTCAATCTTCTTACATGCATAGAACCTTCAGATAAACTTCACAGAGGATAGGAGATCTGCACACTCTTCGCTAGATGCTCCTTCCCCAAGCTAGGTTACAGCACAAAGCCTATATACATTCCCTTAGAGCCACTTGCACTCAGCCTTGCAAACATACACAAAGCACTTAAAATTGTTACTTGCACTCAACACCACTTACAACTGACTTGTCATTCACACTTAGCCATTCACACTCACTACATCACCTAGCAACTATATATAGATTACAAAATCGGGCCTAAAAATGGGTAAACCCATGGGTCGACATCCCATACCCGTTACATAATCCCAAATCCCAAAAATCCCTATAAGGGGGATGAGATCCCACGATCCTCATTTCGTTTTTTTCTCTGCCTTCGACTATTACCCATGATTTTGGTCGTCATGATGATGTATTGATGATGGTGTACTTAGGCTCTTCATAAGAACTTTCTCCTGAGAAAAGTTACTTTCATATCTTCCCAAAAACTCATTTTTGAAGAAGGTTCGCAGGCTGCTAATATATTTGGGTGTGAGAATGACCCATTCTCGCAGGCTGCCTTAAGCCAGGGTGAAAACTTCTCGCACTATGTTGAATAGCCAGGGTGCAAACTCTTCCTAAAGCATGGAAAAAGATGAATTCTCGACGTTTCTAGAAGGGAATCTTCTAGAAGAATGGGTTGGCATTCGAATGGTTATCCTTGTACTGGATTCCCTGATATTGTGGGATCATTCTTATCCAAGTAACTATCTCATTCTCTCCTATATATTGAGGGAATTCTCATGGAAAAGGTTAAGCAAGATTCATTGGAGAATTGGTGAA
>JASDQU010948887.1:49040-59660 GCA_032191745.1 Picea mariana
ACCAAAATCATGGGTAACAGACTGTCTTGGGGATAGTCTCTTTCTTTGTTGTTTTTCTCCCCCTATTGGCTTTGTGCACCCTATTGCTGCTCTTGTATTTTCTTCCGGGGTACTTTTCATCTGCGACGAGCCTGCTTCTGCTGGTTGTTTGTCCTTTTCTTGTTGCTTGTCCTTTGTTGGCTACTCAACTGGAATATTCTATTCTTCTTTCCAGTCTTTCATCGCCCATTGAACTTCTTCCATTGTGACGTAGTATATCATATGCAACCACTCCTTCTCTGGATCCACATATTATTTTGTGATGCCTTAAAGTTTGCTATCTCTTTGTGCTCCTCCAACACTTCCAGTGAGATCATCCTAGTTTCTGCCACCTTTTCTTAGATTTCTTCAAAGTATGTCTTGAATATGATAATATTTTCCTTCCTGTCCTTTGTGAAAATTGCATGCCATAGTGATTCATACTGTGTTTCATGAAACCTTCCAGTTCTCTGGAAAAACATGATAAATTTTGGGTGTTTCCAACCCACTAATGAAATCAAAATGATAATCCAGAAGTAATGGAACTCTGTTCTTACATCCTAGGAATCTTTTCAATCATCCAAAAACAAATTTAATAAGTATAAGATCCAACTTATTATCGTTCCCTTCATGCATTGTGTAGTTGCTGCTACGACGCCTACTAGAACTTTCTCCTTGCGACACTTCATGATTAATTTACATGCCATCATATTGGTTGCTAGCCTTGTTACTGGTTCACTGATCCTGTTGATGATGATTCCTATAGATCCTCTCTTTGTCCCATAGGTTTTATTCACCTCTTCTTCCAAGGATTTCTCCTTGGTCTTGTCGTCTAGGTGTTGCACGGGTGGCTCACCATTGGTGGGAAGACCCATTATCTTATCAAATAAATGTTTATGGAAAATTGTGTGTCTAACCACAAAATACCTACATGCATGACTACTAGTAACTTCTCGATCCAATTATTTACATCCTTGCCCCTGCCAAAGTGTGGGATTTCCAACAGGTTCATGATCCCTGTGTTGTATAACCCTTGTATCCATTATTCTGGTTCCATTATGGGTACTCCTGTCATGCTGACCCCTCTTCTTTATAAGTATACCTGTTGCGTGAACTCTGAGAATTTATCTGTATTCTTGACATCATGATATGAATAACGTATTTTGTATATGCATTTGTTGAACCTTGACCAAGTTTTGGGAGATCCTTGGTCAAGTTTGACCTATTTTGGTACTTCGACAGCCTGTCTAAGACATAGCGCAAGACGAAGCAGAGATCATAGGATCTTGACCCCTTTTTGGGTCCTTTTTGGGATTTGGGAATATGTAACGGGTATGGAAATGTTGGCCCATGGGTTTACCCATGTTTAGGCCTATTGTTGTAATGTATAAATAGAAGGATAGGCCATCTAAAGAAGAAGAAGAGGCATCTATGTGATGTTGTGCTAAGTGCAAGTGTGGTTTGTAAATGCTTTGTGCATACTATGAGAGACTTGCAAAGCTAAAGTGCAAATGGTTGTAATAGATTGTGAAGGGTTTTGTGTTGTAATGCAAGGAAGAAGGATCTAGCGAGCTGCGTAGATCTTCTGTCCTATGCATAGTAGGGTTTTGTGGTTCTGTGCATGTAGATGAATGATTGAAGCTAATAAAGAAGAAGAGTTGGTGGACGTAGCCCCAGGGTGGGGGTGAACCACATAAATACTGTGTTATTCTGCTCTATGTGATGTTTTTATGTGTTTATGTCTTTAATTGCTAAGTGATTTGATATAGATAGATAGATCTGTTTGCTCTTTGTTCTGATGATGAACCTAGATGCTAGATATGACCTATGTGAACTTGCTTAGTGCTTGAATCTGCTAGATGTAATCTATTTCTTTATGCTAAGTGCTTAGATACATTAGTTCTGGGTGAATGTTGTGATGCCCTGTTTCATCTGCCAAGTAGACAGTGGTTAAATAATGATGAAATGATGGTGCTAAGTGCTCTATTAAGTATTATAATCACATATATGTGTCCCAACTAAGGTTGTAGACACTTGAGTCCTGCAACCACCCCTTCCTCTACCTCGGGTGAGACTTCATTTGCTTCACAGGTGTTTCCGAAAGGGTCGGTAGTTAGGGTTTTGTTGGTGCATTGTTGTAGCATTGAACCCTGGGTCTGACCCTATGCCAACAAATGGTTCCATTTTCGGGACCTAAAACTATGATTGCTAGGAATTGAGGAAGAAGAAGTTTTGTGCAAAGATCTGACCTGAAATTGTGAAAGCTCTATTGCTCTAGTGCGTAGTACTCTACTTAGTTTGACAAGCTCTGTGCTAAGGGAAATAAATCTGATCTGAAGAAAAGAAGTAAGATCTGAAATCTTTGTGCTCTAAGAAAGGTAAAAGCGAGAATTTTTTATTAAAAGAGGTAAGATTTGAAAGCTCTGTGCTCTGTTAAAGGTAAGAATATTGAAAAGTTCTAGATCTGAAAGCTTTGTGCTCTGTAGAAGTAAGATAAGTGGAAAATTTGGTTTCAACAGTATGGATATAGGTATGTTTGATAGATTCTATCCTATCTTGAAAACTAGGGTATTAATAGATGAAAGAAGGTTTGATATGAGTAGATCTGATAAGAATGGTGAAAAATATGTTATACCTATGCATAGAATGAATGTTTGGACTAATAAGTGTATGCAGGATCCTAGAAAGAAATGTTTGCAGGTTAGACACCATGATCCTAGTGCGCAGTACAGGAAAGGCTGGGGATCATTTAAAAGAAAGAGAGGATCAACCCTCTGTTACAGTTGTAGAAGACCAAGACATCTTGCTAAGGAATGCCCTGGGAGAAGACCTAGCTATCTTTGTTGTAAAGCTATGAACCATAAAGTATTGGATTGCTCTAGAATGATTTCTAAGGTTGAAAGAATGAATATGAACCAAGAAAACCCTAACGCAGAACCAAAAAATAAGATTATGACAAAATCCCAGAAAGAATCAGAGAAAGTATTTCTACAGATGAAAGAAACCATGAATGACCACCAACATGTTAGATTATTAGAGATATTCAAAGAAAAAGAATGCCTTGAAGCAAGAATAGGAGACTTAAACATTGATTTTGTTCTAGATGAGGAATCACAGGTGAATATCATGACAGAGAGAACTTGGGAAGCTATAGGGAGGCCTGCTATGATTCCTTCATTAGGAGGAATATGACTATTCAAAGGAAAGCTGATAAACCTATGTGGAAAGATCACCCGGATAGCCATTAATGATAATGGAACTTCGACAGAGGAATATTTTGAGATTGTTAAATTTATTGAGAATAGTGCCCCATTTACCATGCTACTAGGACAACCTTGGATTGAAAGAGATCGGGATAGAAGTCAAAAATAAGAAGAAGTTTTAGAGAAGAAGAAGAAAGAGTTAAAATAATTCATGACCAGAAGGATCGCACACTTGATTGAAGAACAAAAGAACAGATCGAAGCTAATTAACACCAGATACCCAGATGTTGAAGTTGCAAGAACACTAGAAGACCCACAGAAGATTGAAGTGCCTATTCTAGATAAAGAAGAAGGATCACCCTCGAATCTTAGGAAAGAATCTCAACAATGCAAAGTAACTATGCCAAAAGAAGATAAGAATTAGAATGAAAAAAGGAATACCGAGACGAAGCTCAATGGAAAGAAGGGTAGAAAGCTAAATAAGAAGAGAGCTAAGATCGACAAGTTGCAGAAGGTTCCAAAGGGAACCTCGCAGAAGGAAAATTTTCAAAATTGGAGCTTCGTCAGAATATCAGAGCAATGACACATGGCACTTTGCCATGGTGAAGCAATATAGCCATTGGGGACATTATAACTGTTATAACAATGCTCTGAATGGGTAGAAAGACATTTATGGTCAGACAACTCACCATCAGACCATTGGAACTGCATCATAATGGACATAACAAATTTAATGAAGGCTTCTAACCCATTGCAAGAGATCCATTGCTAAGTTACCTATTTATCTCATCGTGCCATGCACCGAGAACACTTTTTCCAACCGAGAGTTTGAGCCTGTAGACTAATTTGATTTTGCACAATGATCATCATGCTCTTGCTCTCTATCCCATTACTGTGTCTAAGTTACCCTCCAAACCTGAGATTTTTAACCTCGAGCGTGTATGTCAGACGAGTTAAGCACTGCAGAGAAAGTTGTTGAAGAAGTTTTGATCGACCTCGTGAATGAAAGAGTCATGTCTATGTCTACAGGTGTACAAGCATCATCGACGAGAGGCCTTCTAGCCTCTCTGTCCACTGCTCACGGAGCCAGACCATCCTGACCATCACATGAAAAGCGAACCAAGCACAGGGATGATCTAGCGAATTCCAAATTGATCTTGACCATATTACCTACCTATATACCACCTCTGAGCAGCGCAGTAAATTGAGACAACATGCCCAGATATTTCAAATACACCTTGGTTACGGCGTACCTCCCGAAGGGGATATGCACAGCTCGAGAAGACAAAGATAAGATTGCAGTGTTGAAGTTTAGCGACTTCAACCTTGGATATCACAAAGTCTATAACATGCTCGCCCTACATAAGTACTTGACCAGAACTAAGGGGAAGAATTAAAATATAATCCCCCAGTTGTGGACTATGAACCTCGCGTAGTCCACCCTGCTGAACATCATGAAGATTCCCCACTACGAAAGACACCAGGAGGTGAATGCATGTGTCAAGCTATTGTTGTCTTGTTAACATGGTGGTTATTTGTGGCTAAACCATCATATAATAGTTGATTTGACGCTGATCAATCTGATCATAGGGTTGAGTATGCAAGGACCTCATCCACAAGAGTTTTACCTCAGAAAAGCCATGGATCGCACTCTAGCACAGAAGATCAAGGACACTTATGGTGATGTGGAGAAGGGAACACGAGGCTACAAGGTATCTTCTATCTAGAGTGGCACAATGCACCTCTCCTATCATTTGATTGCAGGGAAGTTAGTAAGAAAGAACTGACCTACCCAAGTCACCGATTTTGTAGTCGACCTCCCAAAGAAGTGCGCGAAAGGCCTTCAGATGAACTGGGCGAAGTACCTGGTGAACTAGTTGGAACTTGACTACAGATAAGCACAAGATCAAGGATATGAATTTCATTTCAACTGGCTCTTAATCCTTATAGCTTTTATTTCCTGGGAGATGTCGTAAGGTACGACCTTCTTGGACATCGATCCATTTGAACCATTGGCCGTGAAGTTCAATACACTGTGTTATTCAAGAGATATGAATAAACAGTGGCAGTCAAATGTTGTTTTTCATACCTACTACAATTAGCTGAAGATAGCCATACAGTCTGAGGTTCGTATGACTCCGAACACTCTACATCATTTTAGGCCTTTGATGAAGTTCAATGCAGATCAACATTTTATTTACATCACAGCACGCACCGATGAACACAAGCAAAACATTCAGTCCTAATACAATATGATGAAGGAGGACTTGGAGGAGATCACTAAGGACTGGTCAATGGACCTCCTTATTCCAGAAAACCCTGTGGAGCTATCCGACATCGAAAACCTAGCAACAGTGCAGAATACACTTGGACCTAACAGGACAAAGAAGACCGAAGAGGTTCAAGGATTAGACAGTGCATCTGTGAAGACTGGTTCCATATCACCAGAGAAAGGAGGTGATGGAGAAGAGTTAGATGACAAAGAATTTGAACAGAAGCAAGGAGACAAGGTTTATCCCCTGAAGAAGAGGAAAGGTTCACCTCCGAAACCTTCCTCCTGGAAGAAATCGAAGGCCACCATGACCAATATGCACATTGTCCTCACCTCCAATGACTTTGACTTCCTCATAGAATCCCTGCAATATGCTTCGCTGGAAATAACAAAGAAACAAGAAGAAAAGCAAGAGGATATGTGTGATCAGATTGAGTCTAAACTTTGAGGGGTACAATAGGCCCTACAGTCCAGCCACGTAGTCTCCACTACATCGGGAGAACCAAAATTGGGAGATGAGCCAACCCAACTCCACCACCTAGATGATACAGTTGAAACTCGCCTTTGGCAAGCACAGGAAGAAACAGAGCAAGCCACCCAAGATTTGACACAAGTACAAGGAGTACTCGTAGAGAAACGAAGTACTGCAGAACAAGAAAAGCTTTCTCTCCAAGCGAAGTTTGATGAAGAAAAAGCACAACTACAATAATAAAAGAAACAGTTGCTTGTGGAGAAACTCAAAGTAAAAGAAGCGGTCAACAAAGCACTTCGATCTGTGACAGTCTTAGAAATCAAGGCAGAAGACCGAGTTACACAACAAGTGAACCATCTCATAGAAGCCATCCAAAAGATACAACAATGCATAGCATGTTTGGAGCTACGCACTATACCTGATACCCCACAAGATGTAAGAGACCAAAGAGAAGTAATTTCCCAGAGCACAGTTGAAAGGATAAAGGATCTTACCTTGAAATGTAAGCAACTCACTGATTGCAGTTCCCAGACCTATGAACAACTCACGAAGAACCCAAAGTTGAAGGCACTGGAGTCGTAGCTCCAAGCGGTGAAGTATCAAGCCGAAAAGATACAGGCGCAGCTGAACCCCTGTCAACTGTGGAAATAATGAAGTGCTCCCAAGAGAAACACACTGCACAACAAAAGATCCACACTATCTAGAGCAGAGTTATGGAAGTAAATCAGAGGCTCCAACTTGTACAAGATAAGGCCTATCAATTTTTTACATAAGTATAAGGCCAAGGAGCAGAGCTAGAGAAAGTTGCCACTACAGCTGAATAACGTCTAGAGGGCCCTATCAACGATGCAGTCATCCAAGAGTTTGTTGAATAGGAGGCTATAACACAACAACAAATTGAAGAAGCTCGAGCCAATCTCGAGGCGTTTGAAGAAGAACTAGTCAGACTAGAATGACTCGGGACTAGAGTGACTCGGGACGAGTCACAGGTGAGTGTTGGGGGCCTGTTGTCCCTTGAAAAAGTTTTTGGAGACCCTTGGTCAAGTTTGACCTATTTTGGGACTTCGACAGCTTGTCAAAGACAAAGCGTAAGATGAAGCAGAGATCGTGGGATCTTGGCTCCTTTTTGGGTACTTTTTGGGATTTGGGAATATGTAACAGGTATGGGAATGTCGGCCCATGGGTTTACCCATGTTTAGGCATATTGTTGTAATGTATAAATAGAAGGCTAGGCCATCTAAAGAAGAAGAAGAGGCATCTATGTGATGTTGTGCTAAGTGCAATTGTGGTTTGTAAATGCTTTGTGCATATTGTGAGAGACTTGTAGAGCTAAAGTGAAAGTGGTTATAACAGACTGTGAAGGGCTTTGTGCTATAATGCAAGGAAGAAGGATCTAGCGAGCTGCACAAATCTTCTGTCCTATGCGGAGTAGGGTTCTGTGGATTTGTGCATGTAGATGACTGATTGAAGCTAATAAAGAAGAAGAGTTGTTGTACGTAGCCCCAGGGTGGGGGTGAACCACGTAAATACTATGTTATTCTTCTCTGTATGATGTTCTGATGTGTTTATGTCTTTACTTGCTAAGTGCTTTGATATAGATAGATAGATCTATTTATGCTTTGTGCTTATAATGACCCTGGATGCTAGATCTGACCTATGTGAACTTTCTTAGTTCTTGAATCTACTAGATCTAATCTATTTCTTTATGCTAGGTGCTTAGATACATTATATCTGGGTGAATGTTGCGATGCTCTGTTTCATCTGCGAAGTAGATAGTGGTTAAATAATGAAGAACTGATGGTGCTAAGTGCTCTATTAAGTATTATAATCACATATATGTGTCCCAGATAAGGTTGCAGACACCTGAGTCCTGCAACCACCCCTTCCTCTACCTCGGGTGAGACTTCATCTTCTTCGTAGGTGTTGCCAAAAGGGTCAGTAGTTAGGGTTTTGTTGGTGTGTTGTTGTAATATTGTACCTTGGGTTTGCCCCTATGCCAACTTCATCCAAGTAATTCTATGAAAACTATTACCCCTGATGGTATGCATGGTAATGCAATGGTTACCTCTTGCTTCTTGTGCAGGGATCTCTAGCCTACTATTTTCCTTTCCCCTTTACTGGCACACTGGAGGGCCCTTCTTCCAGATATGTTTTCTCATCCTCCTCTTTCTCTCCACCAGAATCCTATTGTGTAGTGGTCTCTATTGTTGGTGTTTGTTCTTGTTGTGCTTTATTTGTGCCATCTTGAGTCCTCGACTCATCGGAATCGGTCCTTTCCTCATCTACTTCTTCTATGGGTTGAGTTTTTTCCTGCATTAGGTTTGGCTCTGCTTCTATACTTGGTGGGTCAATATGCATGTGTTTTTTTTATCCTCAACCAATGTAGGGTTTGTTGTTTCTAGGGAAGGAATGGCGTCGGCATCCACCACTCCCTTCGTCTATGTAGGATTTTCTTCTTCTGCTGCTGGCTGCTGCGGTGGCCTTGTAGCATCTTCCTTGACATATGGCTAAGTTCTCCAACTTTGGGTGCACTATCGTGATAAATTTCTTGAAATCTCACTATCCTCTTACTAAATTTCATTTATGTTCTTCACTTCTCGATGCTTAGCTCTGCGTTTTCTTGAATTCGCAATGTGGCTTTTTGAACCCTAATTTGGATTCTAAAGTGTTGTCATAAATGCTCCAAATATTTTCAATAATTCTCCATTAAATATCATAAATGTTCCAAATCTTAGCGAGTATGCTTCATAAATGTGCATTTTGCACCTTGTTTTTCCGGTGACTGGTTTTTTGTTTCCCAAGTGTTTCATTTTTCCGGTGTGTTGTAATTTTCTACTGTGTTACATCTCTGGCACACTGGTACTTCCTTCTGTTATAGTTTTCCTACATGTAGTATATTCATTTCTCGTTGCCTTGACTTTCTATCTTTTGCGCGTTATCATTCTCAACTATCTATTTATCACTTATTCCTCTAACTAATTTTTGGTCTTTTCTTCATTTTTCTAATTTTATCCTCCTTTTTCTTCTTTTTTTCTACTTTTTCTTTTCTTTTTTCTTATTTTTCCTCCTACTATATACAATATGTACAAGTCTACTTGTTGGACTACATCTACTGAGGGTTAGTGGGTCGATTGTCCCTATACATTTTTAGTCGACTACCATTCACCAGTCCTTGGATGTCCTTGCATGCTAAGTCTTGCATCTGTACAACACCTCCATCTGTGAAAAAATTGATCTAATATGGCCCCAACCAATGCATTATAAACTTCCCTCGGTGTTGCAAATTCTTATTGTCATAGAGGAGAACCATAATTCCTTCCTTAAAATTCTTCTTCTTGATATGTCTGTCATGCCATGCCTTATCCTTCACTTTCTGGACCTCCTGATGGAAACCTGTTGTTATCACTAAAAAATTGTCTGCAACATTGCACACAATGGTTGAAGAAATACATCAATTCCAACAACAATTAGTCCACCCACAAGAACAAAATCCATCAAAAAGGAAAAAAACTATACACTTGGTTCAAAAATTAAAGTGCGCAAATTCACCAAAGGAAGTGTGCGCACAGTGCACAAAATGCACAGGATAACACAACCTTCAACGTGCACTATGAACAAGATGCATGACTGTGTATGAGAAAATCCGCACACTTCTCATGAACGACACATTTATGAATCCTGTCGTCCTCTCAACCACTTCTAGTCCGACCCCCAACATGATTTGACACTAAGATCTGAGCGAAATCTATCTTGGAGCCTAGTCAAGGGATAGGAAGTGCCCTAAAAGGCCCCTTGTTCAAAGTATGAACCAATTATATCTTTCCATGAATGTACACTATAAATATGTGCTATGGGTGTGCTAGAAAAATAAGAACTTCAAGGTATTTTTATGCTACAAGAATTCTTCTTTGAGAATCCTCTTTTCTCTTTGAATCATTCAAGCACTATAGCAAGGGCCATTCCATTCACCTCTTGAGAGGATTGGCATTGTATTTCTTCACCATTTTCATTTTCCATTGTATAAAGAGAAGATCTCTTTATTAGGGAACTCAATAGCCCTCCCAAGGAGGAAGAGGGGATTCATAAGTCCCTTCCTTTCTCTACGGTGTTTAGCCTATCAATATATTGATCCATTGGTAGCTATATATTGGTCATTTTTTGCTTTTCATGGTTCTAGTTCTTGTAAGATTCTCTAACATTCATTTCTTTGTTGTATTTAGTTTTATTTCTCTGTTTCATTTGTATTTGGTTATCTAATCAANATATTGGTGACCATACTGGGGATTGGTATCAAATTCCTCCCTATTTAAGTCTTGAGAGCACTTCATTATAACCCTAAATTGCACCACACATGCTTACTTGGCATCAGGCCAACTCATATCCCTTCTTTGCCAAAACTCTGTTGAACAACTCTTTGAAAATCCTCTTGTGTCAAGGCCCATGCGCCCTAACCCATTACTGCATGCATGTGCATGTTGGCTAACTCACAACAACCCGCGTCTACCTAACAAAGCATGAAAAAAGGAAAGTTGCTGATGGAACAAAAAACTATGGGTCAGTTAACTGAAACTCCCAACCATGCATGGCCGAGGGTTCATCCAAAACCCTAGCTCCTTCTAACCTATAAAAGAAGGGGTAGGGGTACCATTTGGAAG
>JASDQU010948889.1:8762-19868 GCA_032191745.1 Picea mariana
AAATTTATGTATTGAGTCTATGATAACTATTTGTAAACCCATTTGTGGATTATGTAGTATTGTATGTTATCTTGTCCAGACAATGGTTTAAGGAAGGGATGGGAGCTGGTGCATTCATGCATGTTTAAAATGTTAATTAAGGACAATCAAAAGAATCTAATGTGGAATGCTTTTATTATATAAAATCTTAAGGAGTATTTGCAACATGGCACTTGACAAATGTGTGTGAGTGGATGCATTTACATTGGTGTTCCAATCAAATATAATTTCATCTGTGGAAATTTGAAAGCAACAATGAAATATTGCATCATGTTTATAACTTTTATAACGGATTTTGACTAATAACTTATGAAATAACTTGCCATGCATTTGCAGAAGCTGTTGCAAAAGTAGATGAAGAATCAGAGATCTTGCATCATAAGCTTTGATCTCAATGAGTTCATTCAAAAGTATAAAAACGAGAGGATTTTGTATCACAGAAGGATGTTGATTCATTATGCAGGCAAAGCATCTTTGGGGAGACTTGGTTATATTTTTGTGCATACATCAGTAAGATTATTCAAAGAAGACTTCAGAGTGTATTGAAGGAATAAGTACAAGTATGCATTTAGAATTTCTATGATTTCAGAGCCATAGGAGGTTCTGAAATATTATTTTTGTCGTGGAACTAAGATGGTACATGCTTAGTAGAAATGACAATCCCATCCATGTATTTGCGGGTACTACTAAGTGAATTTTCTATTTGTATTAGTGGATTTAAGATTGTGACACGTCTTACATCTGCCCTTCATTTTGGAGGGACAACAAATGTTGAGGGTGAGTTTTAGAATTGATGCAAGGAACTTTGGAATTATGAGCCTTTTTTCAATTTCTTTCCTATTATATCCCATATAACCCATATAAAATAGATTTTGTGTTGTGCTTTGATGCGTTAAAATGCAATATCCTAAAAACAGAGCTCTAACTTTCAAGCTAATCTTAATGTATGATAGTGCCATTTTGGAAAAATATATGCTTATTAAGCACATTTGCAAGGAGATATTTAAAAAGGTACTGAAACTTTCGTAATAGATTGCAGTTGATGATTTATAAAAATCACATTCAAGTGAATATTAACGCATTACTATCATCATTGTGTGGAGATTTACAAAAGAAAGTAGGGAATCAAATGGAACAAAAAAATATAGTATTACTTTAAATAATATCCCTTCGTCGGAACAACGATGACCTAGTTCATCGATGGTTCGACTGCCATTATGTTTTCCTCCCAACCCATTAACCAGTGAAAACATAGTTGATTTGTCAATACCTGGTCGATAGTTCGACGAGGTCCTGGTGATCTTATGACGAACATTCGTCGATGGTTTTTCGTATCTTAGTCAATCTTTCGATGGATTGGCGACAAAAATGTGATGGATTTGAGACGAACTGTAGTGGATGATACAACGAAATGACAACGATCACTAGTTGATATTTTGACAGAGTAGCGATGAAAACATGATGGATTTGAGATGAACTGATGGGGCAGGTTCATTGTAGGTTAGTCGCTCTTACGACAGACAAGTGACGAGAACAACTTGGATTTGGGACCTACATCGGTCGATTGTACGATAAAAATGTTTGTCTGGCTTGCAACGAATATGGATCGTCATAATTTCAACAGAGGTGATGCGACAAAAAATGGGTTTCAGCCTTCGTCGTACTTGAGACATTGTGGTGATGAACATGCATCGGTAAATTATCTGAAAATGGGCCCAATATAGTAGTGTTTTGATCTATTGTATGTGTCTCTTATGGTTCTTTATTCCTTCCTTGGTCAACTGCATGTGTCTCTCAATCATCTTTCCCTTGCTCAACTGCATGTCTCTTTAATGGTTCCCCACCTTTATCAATTGCTTGTGTCTTTGATGGTTCTTCATCTTGACCTGCTACTTGATCTTTCATTTTATCAATACCCTCCTCCTCTACTTGGTTGCTTGCTTTGGGTACATCTTCTTCATGTTCCTTAGTTAAATCAATAATGTTTCCAAGGGTCAGTGTAGGTTGAGATCCCTTTTGTTGAAACAATGCTTGCTTGTTGACCATTGTTTTATGCGATAACTCATGTTGGATCCTTTTATCCTCCTTTTCTTAATGTTGCCATTTTTCCTTAGCAATTCAATTTTTCTCTTCTTCCCTTAGTCTTTTTTCTTGTATTTATTTCTCACATTGCTCTTGCAACTCTCTCTTTCTTTGCTCAACTCTAGTGACTCTCCCTTCATTTTCTATTTATTCCTAAGCATCATCTTCTTCTCGTTTCTTTGGCGATTCTTCCTCTGTTTTGCACTGAACTTCATGCTCTTGATGTAATTTGGCATATTCCTCTTGAATGTCCTGTTGTTTTTCTTCTTACCCTCAACCTGATTTCCTCCTGTCTTCTAGCTTCTTCAACTTCTTTGTTAGAAACTATACCACAATTTATCTCCAACATTCGTTCATCTAGAGACATGATTTTGAAAATAGTTATATGAGGGTTACTTCTTCTTTCCAACACCTTATCCCAACTTTGAGAATTTTTAGTGAATGCTTCCTCCTCTCATATCTCATGAATGTATGGCCATCTATAAAACACTTTCTCAGTATGTTGTAAAACTAGTCCTTTGGGATCATGCCTTCTAAATCTTCCAGTTTGGAACCTATATTCTAAATGGTTGAGCCCTTCTTTCATTGCTTGCCTTGTATCCTTGACAAAGTAACGACCTATCTTGAAACCATAAGGGATGAAGACCCTTTTCTTGGCTTCCTTTTCCAAAGATGCATTGATGCCTTGAAGGATTGTTTGATAGCATACTTCTCCCATAACAAAACTATCTAGGGCCTACTTGGGCAATAGGTTAGGTGCAAAAGTTGCCCCATAAATCATGATGTATGTAAGGTCCTCTTCTAAATTCCAATTACCAACACATGAAATAAGCTCCTTACCTTTATTAGTCAATATTGGGCCTTCTCTATAGAAAATAATGAAATACAACCTAGCCATGAAAGAATCACATATGAGGGAATACAATTTTTTTGTACTTATTCTCCCAAAGCATCTGAAAATACACATGGACCTAAGCTTTTAATACCTTCCAATTTAGATTCGACCTCGAGAATACATTCCTCGTGTATATCACATCTAATGGATATGGAACCATATAGAAGGAAGGTGCAATGCTTGGCTCCTCAACTTCCTGCTGGGCCTTTTCAATTTTAGAACTTATCTGACTGGACAACATGGTTGCCCAATTGAAATATTTTCCTGTGGTAGCCACTATGTAGGCTAATGGGATCCATGCATCGGTAAAATGGGAACAATCCGTTCCTCCCTACAGTCGACACAACATAATCATGTGATACATGTATGGTTCTCTTAATCTTGTAATGTTGTACCATTCAGACGTCCTATGGAAGAACTTCTTATCTTCCTTCCACCAGCCAGTCATTATTTTCCCTAAGTCTTGATGGTCATAGAAATTTTTCACAAAAGTGTTGTTGAGGAGTACTTTTGTTGTTGGAAACTTGTAATATTTGTCTACTTATAGGGGTGGGAAAACCCCCACACAATTACCATTATCATCATTGATCACACAATTACCATTATCATCATGGACCACACAATTACCATTATCATCATTAATCACACAATTCTTAGAATCAGAGTGACTAATAAGCCATTCGATTGCTCATGCACATGGAAAAACATGTGCTTTGGCTGCGACAACATGTAGGTGAGATCTCCTGATATTCATAAATACTTTGTCATCTCATTCCCTTACATCAAGGTCATTGTGGGGTGTGACCAATAGGTATTGTTCTTTATAAAAACTTATGATATAATTCATTCCAGTTGGGCAACAAAGGTCGTGTTTTGGTCCTTGGATCAATGTCTTTATACATTGGCCATAATGGAGTTTTAGTTATCATGGGAAATTGGATTAGTGGTAGAACATCTTCCATCTTCCATGGGATCCTCGATCATGACCAGGGTTTCAAGTGAACTTTCTTGTGTTTCCTTCTTCTTACCCTTTATTTTTTTCATTGTTTGTCGAACATTGGTTCTTCTTGGAAACATATTCGATGTAAGTTAGCACATGAAACAACAATGACTCTTACCTTTTTAAAGCAACAACAAAATCTCAATCAAATTAATGAACTGACAAACAATTATTTTTAAAATAAAAAACAAATGATTCCTGGCAACAATTTGCACATAAATAAATTTATTTAGCAAAACAACAAACTGATGACACTTTCATATTTAAAAACCAACTTCTCCCTGTAATTCCTAAAATAGAATGCATCTACTCATTTGGATTACTTACCTGCTCAGATTGCTCGCAACAAAATGACTAATAATTACCCTTGAGCAATAAACCTACTGCTCTTGTGTTGGAGCGCGACACTCCTGTGTGATGACTTTGATTTCATCGATAATAGAAGTGATAAACAAGAAATTCCAGAGCTCTCATTCTAAATCAAAGAAAGAATGAGTAATTTGACTTGTGTTGTTTGATTTTAATGGCTAATAGATCAAATCTAAAAGGCATGATGATAAGATCCTAATGAATTGAGAAAGATTTGCTAAGATACCATAATTGAATGTTGATGGGACATTGTCACTGCCAAAATCTATGCATTTTAATGGTGGTCTGTGTTCTTTGGGGAGCACCCAAAAACTTAGTTTATTCTTTCAGAGAGTTTAAAAAAACATGCTTTTCCCTTTTGAAATATAATGAACACCTCGAAAAATGTGCCAATGCAAATGTTGATTTGCTAAAACCTATGATTGTGTGTTCGACATACTCCAAAAAGGTATCGCGACCTATCAATGTTTTCTAAAAGACCCACATATTTCTTTATAGGTGATCTCCTAAAATGTTCTATAAGTGAGTTTTTTAAAATGTGAGTCTATCAGAGGTTCCTAAAAAACTTGTATCATAGCTCTCCAAAAAACATCTAGACCCATCTTTCGATGCTTTCCCAAAAACTCCAATTCAATGTTTTCCAAAAGACTCATTCCATCGGTGTTTTGGGAAAACTACTTCTCAACGCTTTCCAAAAAACTTGTATCAATGTGTTAAAGAAAAGTTACATTTTTCCATCGACACTTAAAAACTTGTTTCAAGGAGCTCAAGAAAAGATCTACTGATGAGTTCTTAGAAAGTATTTTCGACACTTCAGAAAAACTACTCGGATGTCTATCGATGGTCTCCAAAAAGTTGTGGTTAATCTTTCGGTGCCCATGAAAAAACATCTTTTATTGATGCTTTCAAGAAATGTGCTTTCAGTGAGTTCTAAAAAAGTATTTTTGACCCCTTTTCAATGGTTTTCAAAAAGGTCCCTTTTTCAACGAGCTTTTCAGAAAAAACATGTATCCACCAATGTTTTCCAAAACGCTTTCTTTTGCATCAATGACCTACAAAATGGTTTGTCAATTATTTTTATAATTTTTTCTATGCTTCACCAATATCATTTTTATCACTCCAAACTTGTTTTCTTTTTGGGTTTAGAATTTTTTTGGGGGTTTTCTTTAAATCAAAACACTTGCTAACTTACACAAGATGCATAAAAGTCAATAAACTCAAAATATATGAAATATCTTTACAAAAATCAAAGAAAAGGTGGTACACACAAATTTAGAAATTTAGGGTGTGTGTAACACCCCTGTTTCCCCCAGCTTGTAATTATTCATGATTAATGATTCCATGCCATGGCATGAAAACAATGTAAATGTATTAATGAGCAATCGAAGATGCCAACAATTGACTATGGGGGTGAAGCTTTGAGTACTGGCCATGATACCACTAGAGGAAAGAGTGAGGGAACATAGAGAGGGGTTCATTATGCTCCTTGTTGAAATATTTGATTTGGAAATAATAAGTTATTTCCCTTTTTATTTCAAGACAAAATCAATTAATGAGAAGGGGTGGTAATTGAACAATCAACCACCCCCATGAATACAAGTATGGGAAATTCGGCTAGGACAACAGAAGTTTCTAGCCAGGGGTAAGATAGTACAAATTCTACACCTAGTTTGATCTCACGGGTTCCTTAAGACATAAGCGATAGGACAGGTCGAGAACCTTCCTCTGGGGGGGCATGCAATAGAAGAAAAGGAGAACGAGTGTGTGCAAGAAGGGGGGAATATCCAAGAAATACTGGAGAGCCCATTTATGGATAGATGGAGAGAGAGACCAAGCGAGAGAACTCTGTGTTCTGAGCCTTTGGAGCAGATGAGCCTTGAATCTCGGGTTTAAGAAAGAGACTGGTAGAAAGAGGAGAGCGGTGGGGGAGAGTAACCTTCACTTACTAATTTGATGGAGAAAACTGAGAGAGATTCCCCGGTGGTAACATGGCCTTGCATGGGGGTGGCTTGATGTCGAAGTGATTGAACATGCAAAGCCTATGGTAGGGTGGAAAGGCAAACACCCACAACCAGTTGGTTGGTTAACTCTGTCATTGAATAGATAAGTAATCTTTATGCTCATTTTACTGTGTAAAATGAATAGAATGGTGCTTGTGATTGTATTCATGGATGTGTATGTTTGCTTGATGAATGGGTTGGTTAATCCTTGGCAAGTTTGTGTACTTGAGTAATGTTGGGACAATATGAATGGATGTTTCTTGTGGATGCTTTCATGGATAAACATGCATGTGTAAATGAGATAAATCCTTGCATTATTCGTAAGTCTATTGCATTGTGTAAGCTTGTTTAGCGGAAAGAGATCTTGATGCACCCACAAGACTTTGTACTAATGTAAGTGTAGACCTAAATGGAAGGATCCCTAAGCAATGAAGCTCTACTTCGGGCCATTAGTTAAGGAAAACCCATGAAGAAACCCTTGAAAATGTCTAAGTCCATATGCAAACTATTAACCTGCATGAACCCTTGTGCTAAGCTCCAAGGAATCATAGTTGTTGGATCGATGCAACGAGTAAATCCTGACCCTTCATCGGGCTAGGCTAGGATGCCTGGAGAGGATGCACCCAAAATCCAACGATGACATAGATTTATCGGAGGGCAAAAAAGGTAGTTTCTAGACCACCTGATCCTTGGTGGGTGGTTATTGGCGGAGTCCCATGACTTAACAGACCTAGAGTCATCGAAACCATTGATCAGAGTCCCTCATGCTCGAGGGATTTCCAAGGATCAAGGCCATTATTGACCGTTGGCTCCATCAGAGGCAGATACGGGAGATCATGGTTGTTGATCATGACTCCTCATGTTTCAAGCCTTGTTGGGTAGCAAGGTCATTATTGATTGTCGGATCTATCGGAGAGCGGATCTAGTCAATATTGTTTGTTGATCGTTGTGGTGTTGTTAGAGTCCACAGTCGAAGTAGCCCCGAAAAACTGAAATAGAGCCACTCCGATGGAGAGGTTTCGAGGATCATTCTGGACCATCGGATCCGTTGGGATGGGCGTCGATCAATCTGGACCGACAATCATGGAGGAGTCATCGAAGTATCCTTGGCTAAGGCACTCCGATGGGAAGACTCCATGGAACAATCCTGATCATCGATCAGAGTCCAGTTGAGAGCGTTGTCAATCATAGATATACAGTTTCAGTTGGACAAGGCCATGAAAAAGGTGATGTCATACTGACAAGGATGTCATCACCCAACCAATGTGTAAGTTATTAGATCTATTATAATAGCAGGAAACAAAAATATTGCAGAAAATAACAACAGAACAACACAATATATGAAACCACAACACCAAAATAATACCTTTGTTGATAGGAAACAATGTTCACTTGCCCCTTCAAGGGGGCAACCTCCAACAAAGCAACGCTCTATTATAATAAATCTCCAAACAAAACTTCTCATGACTCCTACTCTTATTTATACTAATTCTATTTTCTAAAGATCATTCTAGAGGAAGATCCTTCTAAAAGCAGAAGCTTCTATTAGGTCTTCTTACATTCACTTATTCCAATTTATTAAATAGGACTTATTAACTAATGTCGGCCTTTATTACATGGAAATATATTATTCTATCTATGTGAGGGGTTAGGGAGGTTAGGTCCCTAACATGCCCTCCCCCTTGAAAAAGAGCCTTGTCCTCAAGGCTTTAGATGAGGAAACTATTGCAAAATGGTAGTTGACTCCCAAGTGGCATCTTCGAGAGTTGTATCTTTGCACTAAACTAACACTTCATTGATGGTGCTTTGATGGAGACGACACCCGCATTGGTCCAAGACTGCTTGTGGTTGCAATCAAATGGAACCTTCTTCATCCAACTCAGGGAGACTAGTTTGAGTTTGGCACTCGATACCAATCACTTCTTTAAGCATGAGACATGAAAAATAGGATTGAGCTTAGAATGATTGGGCAAAGCTAACTGGTAAGCCACCTACCTCACTCACTTGAGAATTGTATAAGGACCATAAAATTTGGAAGTAAGTTTCTAATGGTGGTCTGTTTTGAGTGAAGTCTTCTTATAGGGTTACAGATGAAGAAACACATGGTCCCCTTCAACAAATTGTCTTTTTGAGTGACCTCGATCTGCTTGTTGCTTCGTGTGATTCTGAGCCATGGCCAAATTGGTTTTGAGGGTGTGGAGAATGGCCTCATGAACTTCAAGATTGTTGTCAACCTCCTGGACCTTTGATACACCTATCATGTAGGAGACAACTGATGGTGGCTTTTGTCCATAGACTGCTTCAAAAGGAGTCATGCGAGTAGTTATATGGTAAGATGTGTTGTACCACCATTCAGTGAGGGGTAACCATTAAGTCCACTGATTCTGTCATTCAGATCCAAAACACATCATATAGGTTTCCAAACACTTGTTGACAACTTCAATCTGGCCATCAGTCAAGGGATGATAGGTGGTGTTGAGATGAAATTGGGTGCTCTGGAGACGAAACAATTCTTGCCAAAAATTGTTGGTAAAAGTGGGATCTCGGTCAGAGACAATATAATGAGGCATGCCATGAAGCTTGAAGATATTATCCATGAAAATTTGAGCCATTGTGGGTGTTGGAGAGCACATAAATGAGCATATTTGGAAAGACGATCAACTACCACCATGATGACGGATTTATTGCTCGATTTAGGTAAGGCAACAATGATGTCCATAGAAATATCCTGCCAAATAGCCGATGGAATAGGGAGCGGTTGGAGTGTTCTCTACAAAGGTGCGGATGTCTTGTTTCATACCATCCTATAAAAAAGAGCATTTGACCCTTTCATAGATTCTGGTGAACCCAAAATGCCTGACTGTGGGGGAAGTATGAAGCTCTGAAAGCACCTTAGATTTAAGTTGCGATTGTTTGCGGAGATACATACGACTTTTATAGCGAAGCTCGTTATTGTGCGAAGAGTACCCGAGATAAACTTGAGAATTGGATTGCAACTGTTGGATAAGGCCAGAAATTTTGGGGTCTTGCAGCCATTCCTGGTGAGCAGCTTGGAGCCAATCAAATACAATGAAGGAGAGAGAAAAAAGGGATCCTTCGTCTTCATATTTCCAAGAAAGAGCGTCAGCAACCACATTTTCTTTGCCCTTCTTGTAAATTATCTCATAATGATATCCAAATAGACTGGTGACCCATTTTTGTTGCTATGGGGAGGAAATTCGTTGTTTCAGAAAATGCTTGAGGCTCTGATGATTGATTTTAATTTGGAAGCGTTGGCCCAATAGATAAGGACTCCATAGATCCACAACATGTAAAATAGACAACATTTCCTTTTCATAGATTGATTGGCCCAAACGGCGCTCCAAAAGTTGTTTGTTAGTGAAGCCCATTGATGATCCTGCTTGCATGAGAACTGCACCAATTCCTTTTCCGGATGCATCACATTCCAGAACAATAGTATTTTTGAAGTTGGGAAGGGCCAGGACATGAGTTGTGCACATAGCCTCTTTCAAAGCATGGAAGGCTTGATTAGCTGCATGAGTCCAATTGAAATAATTCTTTTTAAGGAGAGCAGTGAGAGGTGCTGTAATTTTGCCACAATTCTTAACAAATTTACGATAATAGCTTATTAAACCCAGAAAACCACGCAAGATCGTGAGAGTTTTGGGGCGAGGCCAATCTTTCATAGCTTCAATTTTCTTAGGATCCACCCTAACACCATCCTTGCCAACAATATGACCCAAATACTCCACTTATGAGGCTTCAAAGGCACATTTAGATTCTTTGAGGAAAAATTGGTGTTGAGAAAGGAGATGGAGAACTTGATCCACATGGGAAATATGGGTTGTCCATGTTTTACTATAGATGAGAATATCATCAAAGAAAACTAAGACAAAATGACAGAGAAAAGGACGGAAGACATGATTCATGAGACTTTGGAAATTGGAGGGGGCATTACACAGGCCAAAGGGCATGACCAAGAAATCATAGTGGCCCTCATGAGTTCAAAAGGCCGTCTTGGGAATGCCAACCTCTTTCATACGTATTTGGTGGTAACCAAAACAAAGATCAAGTCTAGTAAAGTAGTGAGCACCACTCAATTCATCCAATAGATCGTCAATGACAAGAATGGGAAACTTGTCTTTGATGGTGAGTTTGTTGAGAGCATGAAAGTCGGGACACATGCGCCATGTGCCTTCTTTCTTGAGGACCATGACCACAGGAGAAGAATAGGGGCTGATACTATGGTAGATGACACTCGCGTTGAGAAATTATTGAATGATTTTCTCAATTTCATTCTTCCAGGAAAAGGGCCGACGATATGGGTGGACATTCGGAGGAAGACTATCCAGAACTAGAGGAATGGAATGATCATGAACACCACAGGAAGGGGGAAGGCCATGGGGAGTGGAAAAAATGGTTTGGTGTTTGGAAAGTATAGATTGAAGTTCATGATGCACATATGGTGTCTCAACTTCTTGAATGGCATTGAGTTGGGAAATAATGTCAGAATGGGATTTTTTGAGGAGCGTTTCCATGTGATGGGAATTGATTATCTCAGGGGAGCATGATGTGATGCCTTGGAACTTATATTGTTGGTCTTCCTATTGAAATTGCATAGTCAATTCCTTAAAATCCATGAGGATGGGACCGAGAGTGCGTAACCATTCTGCACCTAACACAATGTCTCAACCACCCATGTCGATAACGAATATATGAGA
>JASDQU010948890.1:8770-26352 GCA_032191745.1 Picea mariana
TTAGCTTGCTGATTTTTGTCATTAAAAATCTACATGGTATTAGAGCTTGGGCTCTGAGTGACAGTGGGAAGTGTGATTTTTGGGCAAATTTGAAGAGGGAAAGGGTGTGATTGTTTTCCTTGGGTTGTGACAGGGAATATGGCTGCACACATTAGATTTGAGGATCAATTGGATGGAATTTCCAACTATTTGCAGTGGAAGGTCTGATTGTCAGTTGTTCTCAAGGAGAACACAATTTATAACTATGTCAACTCTGTTGTGGCATCTCCCACAACATATCTTGTTGCTTTGGAATTGCATGAGGTCAAGTAAGCCAAGGCTCATAGGATTATTCTGGATGGGGTGAAGGATCACCTTATCCCACACTTGGCTGAGAAAAATACTGCCAAGGAGATGTGGGATGCACTTAATAACTTGTTTGAGGAGAAGAACGAGAACCAGAAGATGGCCTTGAAGGCTAAGCTGCATGATACTAAGATGGGTAAGGAGGAGAGTGTCTCTTCTTATCTTACCCTGGTAGCTCAAGTAAAAGATGAGCTGGTTGCTATTGGAGAGGTCATAACGGATTTTGAGTTGGTGAGGATAGCCTTAAATGGCTTCACCAAAGAATGGGAAGTCTTCATGAAGTGTGTGGTGGGACGTGAGCATCTACCAGATTGGAGCAGATTGTGGGATTATTTCACTCAAGAGGAGATCCAGGAAAGATCTCAGAGCAATGAACAGAAGACAAATAGAGTTGATGAGAATGTTTCTCTTGCTGCAAAGAGCAAGAAGAAAGGAAGTTATGAAAGGGACTTGAGTAAATTCAGATGCTATTGTTGTAACCAGTTGGGACACCTTTCCTCTCATTGTCCTGAGAGGAAGAAGAAGATGAAACCAGAGGGGCCTGAGATAGTTGCTACAACAACCATGGAGGACTTTGCTTCAAAGTACGACAGGGAATTTTCTTTGGTGACCCTAGTTTCCAATGTCAACAGCTGAGGATTTGGAGGTGATATCAGATAGATTATGGATAGTGGAGCCTCTTTCCACATGATGAGAATCTGGCAAGTATTCCTAGATTTCACAAAAACTGGTCCTGGCCGACATGTGGTAAATGAAGGTGGTATGGCAAGAGTTGTACGTGGAGTTGGGAATGTTAGATTCCAACTCGAGTTTGGGGTACTCTTGGAGCTTGATGGAGTTCTCTTTGTTCCAGGGTTGAGGGTTAACTTGCTCTCAGTCTTAGCCTTGGAGGATGTAGGATATTACATATTGTTCAAGAGGGAACATGTCTTTATCTACAAGGAGGGAGTGGACCCGGTGGAGTTGCAACTTATCGGTAACCGGGTAGACAGGTTGTATATGTTGAGAGGAAAACCTTCAGTGTATGATTCAATGTCAGATGAGGAGCGTGAGGAGGCTCCTGAGACTGCGGTGGTGCCAAGGATTCAGTCTCACATTCCAAGAGAAGAGAGTGAGTCTCTTCTGAGGACTGGCAGGAGACTCAACCAGGTTGATCGAACCAATGCTCAGGATGAAGTGAGCTCAGGGTTCCAGGTTGTTTCCAGGAGAAGATCTTCTAGTTCGAGTTCTATGCAAGTGTTGAGGATGGATCCAGGTTCAGAGGGAGATCCTATAGAGCACAGTGTGATGGAAGCAGATGATAGTGATGGCAACGAGTACTTCCCTTTCTAAGAGGGAGTGTTATCCTTTTAGCTCGGGAGGTACTCTGCATATTTTGTCTTGAATGCGGATGTAACCTTATATTTATACAACCAGGCACTTAACTTTGTAATGGGTTTTTATGAAGTTTTTAGAAAGTGGTTCTTTTATTAAAGTGACTTTTTAATAAAGTGTACCTTCTAATTTTAAAGTGTACTTTATGAAATAAAGTCACTTTAAAATTAGAAGGTNTTAGAAAGTGGTTCTTTTATTAAAGTGACTTTTTAATAAAGTGTACCTTCTAATTTTAAAGTGACTTTATTTCATAAAGTACACTTATGTAATAAAGTGAAATTACTTTAATATTTTAAGTGATTCATTTTGGAGGGAATGGATCATGACCCTTGATCTTGAAAAAGGAAAGATTTAATATTGGCCTTTGGATTTAGGGTTGGGGAAGGTGAAAAGACACTTTGGAGGGAAAATGTCATTTTCAGATTTATAAAAGAAGGCATTGGGTAGTGTGCAAGACACATCGAGATGAGATTGAGCGATATTTTTCGAGAGAGCTTGAGAGAGGAAAGTGAGCAGCTTGGTGGGCACATTTCCCAAGGAGAAGGAGGGCACAAATCCCAAGGAATATTTTCTGTGTGAGTGTTGTTCTATTTTTCTATGTTGGGCCGTACTGTACAGATCCGTACAATAGGAAGGAGGGCATGATTTTCGAGGCAACCCTTTGGCATAAAAATTGAGGCGTACTTTTGGAGTTTACTGCTGCTGCTAGGTCATACTATGCATGTCGTACATCACACAACTGGGCACATTTTTTGAGGCACACAAATAGAGGAGGTCGTACAATTGTACGGATTTTGGCACGTTTTTCAAGGCATAAAATTTTGGGACAATTTTTGTTGCTGTGAGGTATTTCTTCTTGGCTGAAAGCTGTGAGTATGTTGTTGTAATACACTTTCCTGAAGCAATAAATAAAATCTCTCTCTCTCTCTCTCTCTCTCGTTGGGTTTACCCACATTGGGGTTTTCCCTGGATTTTGCCTAAATTTTCGAGTTTTATGGGTTGATGTCCATTGTGTTTATTTCCACTGCATTTTTTCTTAGCAATGTGTCTTTCTTCTTATAGTAATTTCTGAATATGGGTTTAGGACATTTCGGAATTTCATGAAAGACAATTATCTCTAGGTTGCTAAGTGTTTGACAAAAATTTTAGCTTGCTGATTTTTGTCATTAAAAATATACACAAATATCAATTAAATAATGCACAAATATGTTAGTTAAAATAATGCACAAATATGTTTATAACCTTTGAAACCTTTTAGAACTTACTCGTATTTAGGGTGTCAACTGAGTCAAGAGTCGAAACACATAATGCACAAATATCACATTATGTCCCTCAAACAAGGTCTTTATCCTCATCACCAATTTGTTGAAGGTCAAGTTGTGGTGTGGGCGGGAGACTTTGTTGGGTTGGTGGAGGCCCCAAAGCCACCTAGTTCACCCTTGTTTCTCTTATCAATGGGTCACTAAGAGGGTGTCATCATCAATTTTTTCATGTCATTTGTATCAGTGAGGTAACATAATTACTCACATTGTATTGTAATTTCTATCTTATCCAACATGGTTTCACTAAGCCCTCACATCATCAAATTTGTATGTAAAGTAAATGGTGAAACAATTCTTGTAGTTATTTATGTGGATGATTTGATCATCATTAGGAGTTAGAAAGATCTTATTAAAGGTATTGCATAAGTTTTTAAGAAGTAGTTCGAGATGATAGACTTTGGACTACTACATTATTATCTTAGCATGGAGATATGGTAGGAAGATAAAGGCATATATTTCTCTGAGATAAAGTGTGTCAATAATCAACTATAAAGGTTTATAATAGAATATTATAAGGATACTACTACACCCTAAAACATGAATCCCAAATTGAGTCAATTTAATTGCTCAAAAGAAGTTTATAAAACTTTATATAAAAGCTTAGTTGAATGAAGAAACCTATTATAGGGCCCTGCCTGATGAGATCCTACAAGAGTACCGACTATACCTATGGTAGAGTGTAACCAAGCCCCCATGGGATTTTCACCTAGGTCTAAGGTCTAAGAGCCCAATAATGTAACTGTTGGACCACCCCATGAGGACTAATAGAGATGTAGGATTCTTTTATAAAGTGTTCAATAACTCTAATTGGGTAAGGTACATTAATAATTAGAACTCAACCATAGGGAATTTGTTTTATCTTGGTTTAAGATCCATTTAATTGTAAAGTATAGAACTATTTATGTAATGTCCCCGGCCATCAACCCACTTGCCAGGAAATGCTACTTCGCGGAAACATTCTCATACTTAAATATATAACATGCATTATTTATAAAGAAAAAACATTAAATCAAATTAAGACATTTGACATGGATTTATTGTTGTTATACATACTTAAAAATAATTAACAACAATTCAAACTAGCAATGAAATACATGATAATATTACAAGTATCACAAAACATGCATTTTAATTAAGTACATAATTAAAACACATAATGATACTTATCTTTGAAACTGTAATACACCACCAATTGTGTGTAGACCTTCCACGAACCTCCCAGCCTTAGACCGCACTTCTCATCACTCTCAGTAGTAGGTCACCCCCGAGTTGGGACTAAGCTCCACTAGGCAAGGGAATCCTAGGCTAGGCAAGGTCAACGGAAGACACACAGTTTATGAGGAAGGATTCTCTCCCAGGAGCCACTTATGCACACTACTCACAGACACTCATTCCCCACATGCCTGTCCCACCCCAAGAGTATACACCTTCACTGTCACCAAGACAATCCTTTGCCTGCTAAACCTCCCTTGCCTTGGGCTTTAGCAACAGACCAAACCAAAATTCTCTGAGCTTTGTGGCAGCTATAGGACTCCTTCCAGGAGTTCTCACTTCCTCTGCACACTCTCTCACCTGGAGAGAGTCGCTCACTAGCCTGACCACCTTCTTCTTCAACCACAACCACCTCTCTCATCTAGAGAGAGTGTTGCACACATGCTTGACAGTTTGCTTCTTCAGCTCCATTCTAGCATAAGGAGGACAACAAGGCTTAGGAAGGAACATATGACAGTAGACAATCACACTCAACCAAGGGAATCCGTGGCCACAACAACCCACATTTATAACACACATGACATAGACAATTTCTCAGGTTTCACAGAAGATGCGGGTCGGCTTCAGAGGTGCGTGTCTATGCAGAGGTCTAGTGTAGAGACAAAACGGTTCTCAGGAATGATTCCAGTGAACTCATGTGGAGTATGGAAGGTTCACAAAATGACTTAGGTGACAAATTTTGGGTCTCAAGTGCATGCGTGAACATTGCAAAGGATGAATACAGAGGCCAAGAAATTCACAGGAATACACCGGTCGACTTCTGGTTCTGGTTTTCAGGATTATGTGACAGGAAAATTAAGTAGAGGTTGTTCACAGAATCCCCACGGTTCAGACAATCGACGACAGAATGGAGGACGAACCCCCATCCCGACTCAATTCTTGGGTTAAATTGCATGTGCCTGGGCCGACAAATGTCACTGATGAAGTTTCATGCACTTCCTTAAGTATGCATTTCCTTTTGCACACGTTGGGGTTGCATGCGTTGCCTCTCCCAGGATTTAGGATAAAAACATACCTTTCACACCACTTTGTAATAATAATAAATTATTATTCCTAAGGAATTAAACCCTCAAGCTTAGCCCCTCTTCCTACCTCTCAACCCCCTCTCCCTTACCCATACTGTGGAAGCTTAGTCCCCAATCACTCTTTCTTCGTGGTCGATTGACATGCAACGATGTTGATATATTATATTAATGATCTGCATAATTACATATACAAAATCAAGCTCCTGGCCTTAACACTTAGGCTCTCTGGCCTAATAAACAATAATCCCACCAGCTTATCAATACTCAACTCACCATCCTACAAAACATGATTACAATTCATAATATAACTGGGGCACTATCGAAGGATATCATAGTCCCCTCCCCTTATTTTTGCACTGTCCTTGGTGCAACTCTTTACACAACATCAACAAGCTTTTCAAAATCTTCAAAAGGATGCAGGTATTTTGCCCGCATAGCATTCTCATGCTCCCATGTCACGTCCTCAGGACCGTACCAGGTCCACTGGACCTTTACAAGCCCTATGGCTCGATTCTGGAGCTGTTTGCTTTTCCAGTCCAATATGCACAAAGGATGCACTTGCAAGACACCTTCTTGCTCCACCTGAATCACATTCCAATCGATAACATGATTATCATCAGGTGATGAAATACATTATGTACAGTCATGGATGCAAGTAATGAAAGCATATATGCAACTGGCCCAATCCTTTCTAGGATTTCAAATGGCCCACAAAATCTGGTTGCCAACTTGGCGCAGTTTCCCAGCTTCAGGGAACTTCTATTGGCTTTTACTTTCAGGAAAACATGGTCACCCACTTTAAAATCTCTGTGGGTTATGTTCTTATCAGCATAACTTTTCTGCCTGTCTTGCGAAGCTTTCAAATTCTGCTTAATTTTTAGCATCTGTTCTTCCATTTCCTTGAGAAAGTTTGGCCCAACTACCGCCCTATCAGTTGGATTATCCCAGCTTATTGGAGTATTTCACTTTCTGCGATAAAGTGCTTCAAATGGGCTCATCTTCAATGATGCTTGATACCCATTGTTGTAGGTGAATTCTACCAAGTGCAGGTAGTCTTCCCATTTCGATGGTTTTTCCATCACATACATCCTTAGTGTGTCTTCTATTACTCTGTTCATCCTCTCTGTCTGTCCATCAGACTCAGGATGATAAGCTGTATTGAAGTTCAAATTCATTCTGAACCCTTTGAATAACCCTTTCCATAAATTTGAGGTGAATTTCAGGTCTCTGTCGAACACAATTGTCTTGGGAATTTTGTGCAATTGTGCCACCTCCTTCATAAAGACGTCGACAACATCCAATGCCTTGTGAGTAGTCTTTAACGGAATGAAATGGTAGGTTTCTTAAGCTTATCCACCACCACCATGATTGAATCATGTTGCTTGCTAGTTCTGGGCAATCCAATGATGAAATCCATTGTCACCACTTCCCACTTCTACTCAAGAATGGGTAAAGGTTTCAACAACCCTGCTGGGTGCCTGTGCTCATCTTTAACCTTCTGGCACTCCATACATCTGGCGATGTATTCAACAATCTCTTTCTTCATACCTGGCCAAAAGTAATGGCTCTTGACTATTGCCACATTTGTCTGATATCCAGGCTGCCCTGCATAAGGCACATTATGCATTTCATGCAAAATCATAAGTTTCATGTCCTAGGAATTAGGTACATAAATTATGTTCTTGTACAGAAGTGTTCCATCGGTTTCCAATTTATAATTTTCCACTTTCTATGGCATCTCACCTTGCTGTAGATTTTCTACCGACTCCATGTACTGCAAATCTGCATTTGCAGCTTCCAAAATTTTGCCTTTTATATCAGTTCGGTACATGCTAATGGTTGTAGCATGTAATTTGTGTACTCTCATACTGAGTGCATCAACCACTTTATTCTCCTTCCCTTTGATATGCTGGATATCAAAATCGTACTCACATGGAAACTCCAGCCACCTACTCTGCTTAACATTCAAGGTTGGTTGGTTAAACAAATACTTTAGACCATTATGGTATGTTCTTAGTTCGAACCTCCTTCCCATGAGGTAATGCCTCTATTTCTTTAGAGCATGTACTATGGATGACAAATCCAAATCATGAGTTGCATAGTTCCTTTCGTGCTCTTTTAGCTTTCTGGATTCATAACAGATTACAAATCCATTCTGACTGAGGACTCCTCACAGTCCTTCTTTTCATGCATCTGTGCACACCACAAAGTCTTCATTTGGATTTGTAATCCTTAGGATTGGAGCACTGGATAACAGTTGCTTCAATCGCTGAAATCTTTTCTCACAATCTTCTGCCCACTGAAAATTATTCTCCTTCCTTTGCAAGGAAGTGATAAGGTGCGCTATCCTCGAGAACCCTGCGATAAACCTTATGTAATAACCAGCTAGACCCATAAAGGATTTGACTTTTGTCACATTCCTTGGCGCTAACCATTCTCTGATGGCCTCAATCTTCTCAGGGTCTACAACTATCCCATCCTTCGAAATAATATGCCCCAAGTAATGGATCTGCTCCTGATAAAACGAGCACTTTCTCAACTTGGCATACAGTTGGTGCTCTCTTAGCACCTGGAACACCATCCTGAGATGTTGTTCATGCTCTTCCTCTGACTTGGAATACACCATAATTTCATCCAGGAAGACTATGATGAACTTGTCTAGATAGTCCCTAAATACACCATTCATCAAGCACATAAAACCAACAGGTGCGTTTGACAGCCCAAACAGAACCACTGTGAACTCGTAATGACCATATCTTGTTCTAAAGGAGGTCTTGCTGATGTCTTCATCCTTTATCCTTACCTAGTGATATCCCGACCTGAGGTCTATCTTCGAAAATATCTTCGCATCCTTTAACTGATCGAAGAGGTCATCAATCCTCGGTAGAGGATATTTGTTCTTTATAGTTACTTTGTTCAATTGTCTGAAATCGATACAAAATCTCAGTGTCCCATCCTTCTTCTTCACGAATAGGAACAGGGCACCCCAAGGTGACACACTTGGGCATATATACCCCTTCTTCAGAAGTTATTCAAGTTGCAGTTGCAGTTCTTTTAGCTCCGACGTACTCATTCTATAAGGAGTTTTCGACACTGGAGCTGCTCCACGAATCAAGTTTACAAAGAAGTCTATATTTCTTTTCAGAGGTAGTCCTGGTACCTCCTGAAATATATCCTCAAACTTCTTTAGTACCACATGATATTCGATATTTGACACCTTATCCTTAGGTACTCCTCCAAGTGGGTTGCAAATAATTGACAGCCTTTCCTGAAGCACTTCTTTAGCTATATTGCTGAGATTTCTATGACAACAACAACTCTAGGAATTCCTTGGACTGTTTTCCAATCTCCTTCCTCATCTAGGCAAGTGAATGCCTTATTATGAAAGTCCAATATGGAATGGTGCTGGTCCAACCAGTCCATCCCAATTAGGCAGTCATAAGAGACTAAAGGTAGAATGCTCAATTCAGCCTTTGTGCTCAGTCCATTCATGTCCACTGGACAAGACTTAACCAATTCTGTAACTCTTCTCTTGGTTCCTATAGCCAGCTGCACTAACCAAGATTTTCCATGTTTAATTCTCGAAAATTTTAAATTTTCGACCACTCTAGGATCTATATAACTATGGCTAGCCCCTGAATCAATTAAAATATTAAATGGTTGGTTGTTAATCATACCTTCCACTTCAATCATGTGCGACTAATATTCAACTTGCTTGTTGTCCAGGGCTGCGTAGATCCTTGGCATTATACTGGCCATGTCCTCCACTGTTTCAGCTCACTATACATTGTGGAAAACTCTCACTTTATCATTTCTGTGGGGGCAATCTCTGTACCTATGGTTTTCTTTACAACCCCAACATTCCATAGGTGGCGGTCTTGGAATTTTCCCACCTACTTCAACCTTCCTGGGCTCTCTAAAAGATGGTTGTCCTTGAGGACTATTTTTGAAAAAGGGTGTTTTAGTTCCCTTCTTCCTCTGATCCATCTTGAATTTATTCTTGTCTTCCCAAGCCTTCCAGAAAGTAGGCTTCTCTCTTTGCTTCCCATATAAGCATTTCACTCTTCTTATCATTTCTTCCATAGTTTTTGGGTCATCATACTGGATCTTGTCCCCAATGGAAGGTGGTATTCCACTCAGATACCTTTGAATATTGACAGTCTCATCCTTTATGAATGAAATATACTTCAGTAATTCCAAAAACCTTCGTTCGTATTCATCAATGGTCATGCTGCCCAGCTTGAGTTCAAAGAACTCTTTCATCTTTCTCTCATAGTATCTTTTAGTCAAGTATTTCTTCTCGAAATATCTCTTGAATTCTTCCCAAGTGATATCTTTCTCTGTAATGTGTTGCACCTACACAAGCTAATCCCACCACATGGATGCCTTTCCCTTCAGTTGATACATTGCAATTCTTCCTACTGCATGAGAGGAATAATTCTGCAGTTGGAAATATTTCTTCATACCAAGCAACCATGTCTCGACATCTTCCTCCTTCTTATGTTCTCCATCAAATGTTGGAGGCTTAATCTTGTTCATTTCACCCTTCAGTTCATCCATTCCAGATATCTTGTGCTTTCTGGTAGGATATGGGCTTGAACTACTGTGTGCCCTCCTCTTGGAGCGACCTTGGGAGTGATGATGGTGTTTACCAACACTCCTTGATCTTCTTCCCTCAGAAGTCAGGTGACTCTCGGTTTTTCTCGAGTCTCTCTCCTGGTCCAACTTATTTTCTATTCTATCCAAACTCTTCATCAACTTTAAGTTGAATTCACCTTTTTTATCCCGAGATTTCCTGAGCTTTTTGCTGTCTGTTCGGTGAGTTTGGGCATCTTTCTGCAATTTTTCAATGATCTTCATCATATTCCCTTCCTTATCTATCTCTTCTCCATGCCCATTGGAGTTCTACCCTTCAAATCCCAAATGAACATTCATCCCTTTAGCTTCCTTCTCTGAACTAGAATCATTCTGTGTCTCTTCCATTTCTTTTGCACTCAGTGGAAATTGTACTTGGTTCTGGCACTCGCTAAACTTATGCAAACACAATGTGCAAACAATCAGAATTTGTCATGCCATTATTCCTTCACAAATCCCACAACATTCATAAACAAATCTGAATGAAGAAAACGTTCATATTTCATGAATTTTCTGAGCTATGCTTGGCTCTGTAACAATCCTTCAAGATCTATCCCCTTCTCTCTTAATCCCCAACCCATGTGATCATGGGTCGTGACCACTCGCTTAGCAAAAAGGGCACTTCGCGACTTCGCGTTTCGGGAGGTTTAAAAGCACTTCACAACAATTTCTCGAATTTCAGACTAACAAACTTGTGATGTAGGGAGGATCAACCATCCACGTCTACCTAGCATCCAATGGCTAACACTCACCATGGAACCTTAGGCCTTTAAGTTACGGTACTTCGGGGCTTTAGAAGATTTCACATCCGCACACCCCGAACACTTCCACGTAACCTTAGGTGATGTCATTACCTTATATCACTTAACATTTTTCCAATTGTAGGGGCATGCAATGGTGGTTTTGGAGTAACCCACCCTTCATTCCGCAATTCTCTTGATGCTGACATGTAACCCCTCAGTGAAACCACAGTTTGGATTGTGGGACCACCTTGGATAATTGTCTTCTGTGCAACTTGGGTCCCCGCAATGTCTCCTGGTCATTGATCTTGATGTATCATGATCAATGTCGTTGTGGGTCTTCCAAACCTTAACTATGTTACGTAAACTCAGGCCCCACTAAGCCTACTCACACAGGATGCCACATGGCGGAATACTAGCGACGTCATCCGACCCCACAACGTCTACTCTTTTGCTTCAGAATTTCACACTTCAGGAGTTTGTGCAACGACACATCCCACTTTTCCCGACAACCAAACTCTCGAAATTACAATCTGCTCTTCTGCTTGATCTAAACATCAAGCTCTTTTCTCCAGATCTACGATGTAGATCTCCCTCAGGACTTCAGGGTTTTGAGTTTTGGGCGTTTATGCCTCCGTGCACCCCGCTTCTCCTGATTGTCGAACTCCGAAGGGCTTCCATGATAACCCTCCTGTACCTTCTCCAGATCTAACGCTCATACTGAATTTCCCTTCCGTTCAAACAGATCCTACGGCTCCAACACCCCAAGTGTTGAGCACTCTCTCTCTCTGGTCAAATACCACGCCTACTGTAGTTTTATTCTACCGCTACTCCTCTTGAGCTTCGTAACATGACCAATGTAACCCCTTGGCACTAAAAAACAGTCTAAGGTTCAAAATTGGTTCCTCCGAACACCATTTCCACTTGAAACCTTGGGTCCAAAGACCAGTTATCCGGCCCATCCAGGTTCAAGGTTGACAACATGGCTCTGATACCATATTGTAACGTCCCCGACCATCAACCCACTTGCCAAGAAACACTACTTCACAGAAACATTCTCATACTTAAATATATAACATGCATTATTTATAAAGAATAAGAATTAAATAAAATTAAGACATTTGACATGGATTTATTGTTGTCATACAGACTTAAACAGAATTAACAACAATTCAAACTAGCAACATAATACATGATAATATCACAAGTATCACAGAACATGTTTTTTAATTAAGTACAGAATTAAAACACATAATGATACTTATGTTTGAAACTGTAATACACCACCAACTACGTGCAAACCTTCCACAAACCTCCCAGCCTTAGACTGTGCTGCTCATCACTCTCAGCAATAGGTCACCCCCAAGCTGGGACTAAGCTCCACCAGGCAAGGGAATCCTAGGCTAGGCAAGGTCAACGGAAGACACACAATTTATGAGGAAGGATTCTCTCCTAGGAGCCACTTATGCCCACTAATCACAGACTCTGATTCCCCACATGCCTGTCCCACCCCATGATTATACACCTTCACTGTCACCAAGACAGTCCTTCGGCTGTTAAACCTCCCTTGCCTTGGGCTTTAGCAACAGACCGGACCAAAATTCTCCAAGATTTGTGGCTGCCACAAGACTCCTTCCAGGAGTTCTCACTTCCTCCGCGCACTCTTTCACCTGTAGAGACTCACTCATAGGCCCGACCACCTATTTCTTCAACCACAACCACCTCTCTCACCTGGAGAGAGTGTTGCACACAGGCTCGACAACCTGCTTCTTCAGATTCATTCCAGCACAAGGAGGACAACAAGGCTCAGCAAGGATCAAATGACGGTATAAAATCACACTCAGCCAAGGGACTGTGTGGCCACAAAAACCCACAGTTATAACACACACGACATAGACAATTTCTCAGGTTTCTAAGAAGATGTTGGTCGGCTTCAGAGGTGCGTGGCTATGCAGAGGTCCAATGTAGAGACAAAATGGTTCTCGGGAATGATTCCAATGAACTCAGGTGCAGTATGGAAGGTTCACATAATGAATCAGCTGATAGATTTCAGGTCTCAGGTGTATGCATGAACATTGCAAAGGACGAATACAGAGGCCACAAAATTCACAGGAATACACTGGTCGACTTCCAGTTCTGGTTTTCAGGATTGCATGACAAGAAAATTAAGCAGAGTTCATTCATAGACTCCCCACGGTTTAGACAACCGACGATAGAATGGAGGACAAACCCCCATCCTGGCTCAATTCTTGTGTTAAATTGCATGTGCCTGGGCTTAGACATGTCGCCCATGAAGTTGCATGCACTCCATCAAGTATGCATTCCCTTTTTCACACGTTGGGGTTGCATGCATTGCCTCTCCTAGGACTTAGGATAAAAACATACCTTTCACACCACTTTGGAATAATAATAAATTCTTATTCCTAAGGACTTAATCCCTCAAGCTTATCCCCTCTTCCTACCTCTCAGCCCCCTCTCCCTTACCAATACTGTGGAAGCTTAGTCCCCCATCACTCTTTCTTCTTGGTCGGTTGACACACAACGATGTTTATATATTATATTAATGATCTGCATAATTACATATACAAAATCAGGTTCCAAGCCTTAACACTTAGGCCCTCCGGCCTAATAAACACATAATCCCACCAACTTATCAATACTCGGCTCACCAGCCTACAAAAAATTATTACTATTCATAATATAATTGGGGCACTACCCGGGGATATTGCAATTTAACTATCTTCCATTAACGTGGAGTATAAGGCACTTGTCATTGTTAGATAATAAGCCATGTGGCTAAGAAGAATATTCTATAACTTGAGGATAGAGATAAGTGGATCTATGATTATCCATTGTGATAATAAAATATGGTATTTCGTGCTTATAGCAAGCATATTAATGTTCACCATCATTATATCAGAGAGTTTCTTATAAAATGACAAGTCGATGTATACTATTGAAGAAGAAAGGATTAAGTTCTAGACATTATCACTAAGTCCCTCAACTAGAATAAGTTAATAAAGTTCTTATAACTTATCATATTATACATTTGGCATTAAAAGGGGGTGTTAGATAATGTGATCCGGATTTTATGAGCAAAATGAAATGAATATAGATTATTAACAGGTGCTTAACGCAAAATAACAGAGATACAGTAAAACTGATTTTCTATTCAATAACGAAATAAGCTGAAACTATAAAATGCAATGGAAACAAGCTTGCTGGAATGGTGGCGGCTTATCTCTGAGAAGAGATGTGACGGATGCGTGCATTCGCAAGAAGAATATTACAATGAGGCTATGAAGGCATTTTTACAATAAACAAGAATTCCAAAAACCCTAGACATCCAAAAACCTAACCCTAGTAGATGAAGCGCCAAAATTCATGTGGGCCTCGTTTGGGTAAGTTAGTACATCAACTTCTTGGGGTCGTAACTTTTGCCTATGATATCTGTTTTAGGCGTGTGATAGCCCATTGGAAAGGTATCATTGAGGAGATTCATTTTGGGGGCTCAATCATGCCTTTGGCTATCATTGAGGATCTCGATCCCAAAAAACCTTCATTTAGGCCCTCAAAATGGCCCCGAAAGTTAAAACTGCTGAAAATAGTAAATTGCCAAAATTGTCAGAAAACTGTTTTGAGCCAGTTGGAAAAGGTGGGTGGCCACCGATATCCATATGGATCAATCCTCCCTCCTTAGAAATCAATGGTCTCCATTGCGTTGAGGTCCCCCATCAGATGAGGAAATTTCTGTTGAATTTGGCCCCAGGTGAGCCACTTGCCTTTGTGCAGATGTTGCTCTGCTTTGACGACTCGATAAAGATGGATCCTTTGTTGTCAAGTTCCCTTGATCTGTGTGTCCACAATATGATCATTGGATTCCTGTTGTATTCAGTCAAGGTTGATCTCTGTTGGTGTCAGTTGTTCTGCTACTTCTGAGGTGTCCAATAAAGGTGGTAAATAAGGGCGAAGGAGATCCACGTTGAACATTGGGTGCAGACCAAGGAAGGGAGGAATGTTGAGCTCAAAAGAATTGTCCCCCACGACCTTGGTGATAGTGTATGACCCATAATAGAGTGGGTGAAGCTTCCAATGGGGTCCTATAAGGCATTCTTTTTTCAAGTGCAACCAAACTTTGTCGCCCACCTGAAACTTATGTGGCACCCGATGTTGATCATGGCACTATTTATACTTGTCATTAGACTTCTGTAGGATATCTTGAACCTATTGGTGGATGTGATGGATCTACTCAATGAACTAGGTGACTTTGTCAGCTTCAGTTGGAGCAGGAGATGAGTTGGTCGAGGTGACCACAAGGGGAAGTGCAACATCTATGGGACCCAATGGTTGGAATCCCAACCCCACCTAAAAGGGGCTGTGGCCGGTTGAGCTATGCAGGGATCAGTTGTAGCTATGATGGAGATAGGGAAGGATCTCATCCCATGTGCAAGGGTGCTTTGAATTATACATCTGAAGGATATGCATAATCATTTGATTTACAACCTCGGTTTGGCCATCTGTCTGGGGGTGGAAGGCCATGGATTTGGAGAGCTTGGTGTTCAACAGTGACCAGAGGCTCGACTAGAATGTGCTGAGAAATCGACTATCCCGATCTGAGACAATGGTTTGTGGGATTACAAAATGTACCAAAATGTAACAAGAATTCCAAAAACCCTAGAAATCCAAAAACCTAACCCTAGGAGATGAAGCGCCAAAAGTCATGTGGGCCTCATTTGGGTAAGTTAGTACATCAACTTCCCGTGTTCGTAAATTTTGAATACGATCTCTGTTTGATCCGGATTTTATGAGAAGAATGAAATGACTACAGATTATTACCAGATGTTTAACATAGAATAATAGAGATACAGTAAAACTGGTTTTCTATTCAATAAGGAAATAAGCTGAAACTGTAAAATGCAGCGAAAAACAAGCTTGCTGGAATGGTGGCAGCTTATCTCTGAGAAGAGATGTGACGAATGCGCTCATTCACAAGAAGATGATTACAATGAGGCTCTCAAGGACTTTTTACAATAAACAAGAGTTTCAAAAACCATAAACATCCAAAAACCTAACCCTAGGAGTTGAAGCGCCAAAAGTCATGTGGGCCCTGTTTGGGTAAGTCAGTACATCAACTTCCCGGGGTCGTAACTTTTGCATACGATCTCCGTTTTAGGCATATGATAGCCCATTGGAAAGATTTATCTGAGGAATACAATAGTTGCACAAAATTTAATTTCATGACAAAAGTTTGTGATCTCAACATACCCCAAAAAACGTCGTTTAGGGCCTCAAAACGGCTCCGAAAGTTCAGGACCCAAAAAACTGCTAAAAATAGTAAATTATCAAAATTGCGAGAAAGTTGTTTTGAGCCAGCTGGAAAAGGTGGGTGGCCACCGATATCCACTTGGATAAATCCTCCATCCTTAGGAAGCAATGGTCTCCATTGCGTTGAGTTCCCCCATCAGATGAGGAAATTTCTGCTGAATTTGGGCCCGAGTGAGCCACTTGCCTTGGTGAAGGAGCTGCCCTGCTTTGATGACTCGATAAAGATGGATCCTTTGTTGTCAAGTGCCCTTGATCTATGTGTCCAAAATTTGATCACTAGATGCATGTTGTATGCAGTTGGGGTTGAGCTCTATTGGTTTCAGGTGTTCTACTACGTTTGAGGTGTCCAATAATGGTGGGAAATAAGGCCGAAGGAGGTCTACGTTGAACACTGGGTGTAGGCCAAGGAAAGGAGGAATGTTGAGCACAAAATAATTATCCCCCACAGACTTGGTGATGGTGTACGTCCCATAACGGAGTGGGCAAAGCTTCCGATGGGGTCCTGTAAGGCGTTCTTTCTGCAAGTGCAACCAAACTTTGTCGCCCACCTGAAACTTATGTGGAACCCGATGTTGATCATGGCGCTGCTTGTACTAGTCATTGGACTTCTGTAGGATATCTTGAACCTGTTGGTGGATGTGATGGATCCTCTCAATGAACCAGGTGGCTTTGTCATCCTCAGTTGGAGCAGGAGAGGAGTTGGTCGAGGTGATCGCAAGGGGAAGTGCAACATCTATGGGACCCAATGGTTGGAATTCCAACCCCACCTGAAAGGGGATGTGGCCGGTTGAGCTATGCAGGGATCGGTTGTAGCTATGTTGGACATAGGGAAGAATCTCATCTCATGTGCGAGGGTGCTTGGAATTATACATGCGCAAGATATGCACGATCATTCGATTTACAGCCTTGGTTTGGCCATCTGTCTGGGGGTGGAAGGCCCTAGATTTGGTGAGCTTGGTGTCCAACAGTGACCAGAGGCTCGACTAGAATGTGCTGAGAAATTGACTGTCCCGATCTGAGACAATGGGTTGTGGGATTCCAAAATGTACCTAGACCTGTTCAAAGAATATCTTAGCAGTGGATTTTGCTGTGATGCTCTTCTTGCAAGCAACCAGAATCACCATCTTAGAAAAGCGATCAACAACCACAAAACCATAGTCATTTCCCCGCTTGGTTGATGGGAGGCTCGACATGTAGTCCATTGAGATGGATTCCCATGGCCTATCAAGAGTAGGAATAGGGGTGTACATGCCCTGTTTCTTAGTGGTTGGTTTGGCAATAGCACAGGCAGTGCAAGACCTAATATACTTGCTGACTTGCTATCGAAGTTTCGACCAGTAGAATTTTTTTTGTAACATTGCCACTGTCTTTTCGATGCTGAAGTGTCCTGCCACCCGGTTGTAGTGGGCTTCCCAAATCAACTTCGCTCACTCACTTGATGGAACACATATATGGCCCATTCGACACAACAACCCATCCTGAAGATGGAAATTATCGACAACTGCCTTTGCACCCAACATTTGGTAGGTGGTGGAGAAGTCCGG
>JASDQU010948892.1:22193-32636 GCA_032191745.1 Picea mariana
CTAAAATTTAGCTCTGACTGTAAATGAGACCATCCAAGAAGCATTGTACTCCTGGTGGGAGAATCCAAATCTAAACAAACTTGTAGGCATCCTCCCAATGATATGCTGGGGCATTTGGAATTTTAGGAATAAATCCATCTTCGAAGAGAAAGAAATTCCCCCCTTGGATTTGTTGTCATCACCCTTTCAACTTTCAAGTCCCTTCCCTCCAAACCAATCTCCCCTTATTCTCATCCTCCCTCCCAAGAATTTGAAATCGAAAAAAACATTCCATGGGATTTCTTTGATGGAGCAACTCAAGACACCCCTGCAATAGGGGGATAAGGAGTCATCATAAACTTCTCTAAATCCTCCTCACTATCCTTCTCATTTGTTCTAGGTGAAGCAACAAATAAAAAAAGTGAATTTAGAGCTCTCCTTCTACTTTTCAAACTTGCACAAGAAAAAAAGATATCACAACTAAATTTTTTGGGGGACTCTCTTCTAGTTGTAATCATCATCATGGGAACACACATTCTTCACAACTTCTTACTTCATCTAGTTCTGGAAAAAATCAAAAGAATAATTTCCACTCTCACTTCTTTTACCATCTCACATGTTTACAAGGACAAAAACAGTGAAGCAAAATCACATTCCAAAAGTGGAGTGGCATTGGACAAAGGCATCTGGAAAACATGGAAAAACGTTCCACAATGGACCTCTAAACATCTTCATCCCCCTTGGTTCACAGCTTGACTTGTAGGCCATTAGTGCCTCTCCTTGCATAATTTTTGTGTTTTGGATTATCCCTCTTTTGAATATGTAACATAAAATATCAGAATGTAAATATTTTTTGAACATAGTAGACAGTCCTTAGGAACTTTGATGATCATGCAAACTCAATGAACATCTCATTCAGAAATGCATAAAGGAATGTCTGAGACATTTACTGATGTAATTTTGTTATATCTGATAAATTTACTTGTTTTTTTCCTTGGAATATATATATATATATATATATATATATATATATATATATATATATATATATATATATATATATCTTCTATTATTAACTATGGTTTTTTGGTTACTATTTATTTGTCTATTGATAAATGTTGGAGAAAATAGTAAAATTTATTTAATTTCATGTTGTTGAATGAGGATCTTTGACTTGATGATATCTTCATCCCACTTAAGTAATAAACTTCTCGAAATTAGTGTTGTAGCAACACTATTATAAATCACAATGAATACAATGTAACCTCTCTCATTATTTGTGGGGATCCTCATTTTGCAGTCTCCTAAAAACACTATTATAGATCACAATTAATACAATGTAACCTCTCTCATTATTTGTGGGGACCCTCATTTTGCAGTCTCCTAAGTAAAAGGAAGATATTTGAAACTCTAAATATTTCCATGAAGAATCTTATCTAGACATAAAAAGAATTGGAAAATTCCTTCTAGAGCATATCAATCAAACACAAGCAAACGGAGAACAACTAAGCTAAAAGAAAGAGGCAAATAAGGCATGTGAGCTAGAGGAATGCAAATTGAGGGTAGTTATGCATCAAAATGGAAAAAATCCAATAACTTTGTTTCAATTGTTTAAACATGTTGGATTTTATCTAATGGAAAAATATTGCAACTTGAGGGTAGTTATGCATGAAGATGGAAAAAATCCAATAAATTTGTTCCAATGTTTGAACATGTAGGGTTTTCTCTAATGGTAAAATATTTGGAGATATTTAATTAAAAGAAAATGCATAGTACCCAGAAATATTACATACAGCATAAAACGGAAAGGTCAATTATATAAAAAGGTAATTTATATAATGATATGTTGTCCCATCTACTAAAACACAACTGGATATATCAAACACATACACTTATAATTAGATACGTGTAAGATTGTAGACTATTCCTTTTGACACCATTGTAGTTGCGACTAGTTGAAACAAGGGGTGTCGGTGGCTTAGTCCCTGCCATATAAATAATTTAAAAGACAAAGAAGTGATTCTTACTTTTATCCCATTTCGTATTTTGAGATTCAATGTTTATGAAAAGAAATCTAAGTATGTATAAAGAAATTTTTTTATTTTTCGTTGGTTATATTTAGCTTGGATCTTGATAGTTTACACTAAATATATTATACTTCAATATTATTTTTATACTTCATTACTCTGATGAAATATGAGTTTGAGTAGATTTTATTATAATTAATGTATTATGGGATCTAATGGAGAAACAATTAATAAACATTATGCTTCAATGTCCCTTAAAACAAAGGGAGTTAGGTTCAAAGTCTTTACACGTTTTCTTATGTAAACATTAATTTCAAAGGGACACAATTTTCAGTAGTACCACTTCATTAAGGGATTTTAATTCTCTCAATTAACTAGTTATAATTTGGAAAAAATATATTTATTTTTGTATATTCACTACATTGTAATACATTGTTCTTATTAAATTGAAGTATTAAAAAAAAATAAAGTTTCAATGCTATAAACATAAGGTTAATTAAATTGGTAATTTTGATCAACAAATTGAAGTAAAGTAGGATTCATTATTATTGCATAAAATTAACATATGCGTGTTCATTGTGAATTTTCATTTAAAACAAAAATAATATTTTTTAACATCATTGCAACAAAGCTTATATAATATAACAAAATAAGTCATTTCAAGTAGTAAGCCAAGGAAAATAACCATGTTCTAGATAGTAGATAATCTCAAATCAAAAATAACAGAGTATCATTCACAATTCCTCAAAGTAGTATCAATGATAAATTAAGGGGCATCTACAAAAATAAAAATAACTTACCTACTATCATCTATGACCACACACCAAACAAGAGGAATTATATATTTTTTTTCACTCTAACATATGAGTTTACAGGATAAACATTTGGTTTAGATATTGAAGAAATTAATGGTTAGAACTTGACTTTAGATCTATTTCTCTTAAAAACCAACTACATTGAAACACATTATGATTGGCACATCGAAACATCCTATAAATCTTTTAGAAATTCTTTTAAACAAAGTTGTAATGCTATCAAAATAATGCTAACCAAATGGGTAGTTTGAATAAAAAAATTGAAGAAACAAATACTCAATAGTATTATATGAAATAACATACACATATTACACCATAAGTTCATTCTGAATCATCATTTTAAACAAAAGTAACATTTACCAACATCATCCAACAAAACATATATATCATAACAAAATATTTCAACTAGTAAGTCATGGAACATAACCATGTTCTAGCTCATAGATAACATCAAACCAAAAATAACATACTTTCATCCACAAATTTTCAAAGTAGTATCAATGATAACTTAATGGGATTTTACATTGATAATAGTTGACTCAAGTAATAGAGAAAGTAATTGTTAGAACTTGACTTAAACCTCTTTCACTAAAAAAAACCAATCACATTTTCACTTCAGATGCTAATGATAATAATAAAATATTTTTGAAGAAATATAAATAAATTGTTCCTCCAAATAATTAAATATGGATTAATTGAGTAACTAACTTATTTAAGCATAAGATATAGTGATGGCATTAACTTAGTCTCATTTGGGTAAAATAAGGACTACACAACTTGAAACAAATTTAAAATATATGCAAGGTCATTTTAATTTTTATTTCACATGCACATGGGATATTCCATTGAAAGTAATGTTTAGAAGTGTTTATGCCATACCTATAGAGGAATTTAAATAGACCCTTTAAATGCTTAGATTTTATAAGAGTAAGACTAGAATCAGGAACCCAAGGCACAACTTTTATTACTAAAAATACATTTTATCATGTGCAAAGGCTAAATATGTTCTTCCTCGTAGTAAAAACAATAATATAACATGGATAAAACCAAGTAAAATTCATAAGGGGTTTTACATTAATTCTTATTTAAAAAGATCATTGGAAGAAGGTTATATGCTAAACTATATCATATAGATAAGGGTTATTTGTGTTAAATGTAACAAATGCCTAAAACAACTCAAACTTGGGTCTTAAATGGTCTTCACATTATTTAAGTCAATAATATAACAACAAAACCTTCAAGATTAGACCCATTTCCTAATTAAGAACTATCTAAATTTAATCTTAATGAATTAGTATGTCTTTCTTTTCACCAATTGATATATGTGACAAAATTTTTAAGATTAGACCTATTCCCTAGTTAAGAACTATCTAAATTTAATTTTAATTAATGAGTATATCTTTCTCTTAACTAATTAGTATATTTAACATATAGAAATTGGAGAATTTTTTTTTTTTTTTTCAAATAGACAAAATCAATTGAATCACAACCTAAAGTTTGACATCATAACAAGTTAAAAAATATAATAGAATATAACTTAATCCTAGATTTTAGATTGATATAATTAATCCATTAGAAGGAGGTGTCACTTGTGCATTAATTCAAATAGATATACAAGTTTGAAAATTTTCCATGCATTTAAATTCAATTTCCTCCCACTTTTAGAGGCTTAGGATTGGAAGAAGAAATCAACTCTATTGGATCATTTTGGTGACCAATTCTTCACCAAAAAGAGCCCAATAAGGTTTTGTTTGAGTATGCTTCTTGAGACTCTAGTCTCACGACAATAATATTTTAGAAGATAAAATAGAATATCATAATTGTTGGGATAAAACACAATATCAAAACTAGTATTAAATAAATAAAGTTGTCAATATATTTTCTACCATGTAATCCTTTTAAAAAGTTTTAGACTAATGACCTCCATAGCAAAAAATATCAAAAAACTACAATCCAAGTCTTGCACTGCTTCCACCTAGATATTGATACGAAAACATGATAACCAATTAATTATAAAAAAATTACAAAGAAAATATAGTTTGTTAAATAATTTAGAATTATCTAAGTAGTGAAATGAATATTATAAAGGATAAAAAATGACATCGCATTCTATAAGTGAACCACTGACACAATAAATATCAATGGATGCCAAGACATTGGAAACATTGTATTCCACCCTTCAAACCCAAAAAAAATCTTCAACATTAATAACTTGTGGAAAAATACAATGCATACTAATCTAAAACTTCTCACAACTTCAAAGACTTATTGCTACAAAATCCCCCAATCCCCCAATTTCAAGAAAACCTAATCACTCAATTTACAAAATTAATGAATCATTTGAAACCGAACTCACAAATTCAAAAAATATTCCACATCCAATTCATCGAATAAACAAATCTTCAATACGCGACTGCAATATGAAGACCCTTATATAAACACTAAGGAAAACTAGTATGTAGCCTCCAAGAACGAAATTATACAAACATATCGAGGACCTATGTGACCAAAACCTTAGATTTGGGAAACTATATGCAAATAAAATTCCCATAAATGCATGACATACAACATTATAGAGAAAATCAGTCCACCCATTAAAATGATTTCCTGCTCCCCCGAATTGCAATAAACAAGTCCTGCATGAGGGTTTTATAATATCGAATTAGGATAGAGCTTTCATTAAATCATTGTGACTAGGGTAGGTGCACGATAATGCAAAGTAATGAAATGGCTTGGTATAAAATTTTTAACTTTTGTTTTTCCTTGTGAAATCTATGGCAATGAAAAACGATTCTCACATCGATCTTTCTGAACCAATTTAAAAATATTAAAATGATTTTTTAAATAAATATAATCAATAACTATTTTACACATTATATAACCCTTTCTTAACCAATTTAAAAATATTAAAATGATTTTTTAAATAAATATAATCAATAACTATTTTACAGATTATATAACCCTTCATAAGTATTTTCACTTTTGTTTTTTTCTAACAAATAAAAATCACAATGATAGAAAAACTGGTCACATCAATTTTTTTATTAATCAAAAATTTTAAATATTTAATTGAATATTTAATTTTTCAAATAAATAAAATTAACATTTATTTTTCACCTAAAATTATATAATTTTTAATTAAATAATTTACTTTTGTTTTTCCATAACTCATAGGAATGGCAATTATTAAAATTCTTGCATTAACATTTCCTAATTAATTATAATTAAATCCAGCATGGTGTAGATTAGTTGGTGAGAGAGTGTATTGTTAAGGCACTCATTGTGGTGTCATTGATTCAAATCTCAACCAACCTTGTGTGTTGCGTACAAGGACAATGTGGGTATGCCTAGAGGTTATAATGGTAGCGGTTGGAATCGACCACGTGTCACAAGAGTACGAGCCCACCCTAGTTGTTAATTCTGCAACAACAAAAAATTAATTACAAGAGGGATTATGGTTCATATGGCCCAACCGAGTTCAAAAGAAAATTTAACACTAACGTAGTCAAGTTTCTGTAAAGGAGAGGCTTCCGTCTCAGAGGGGATTCACCATGTTACCAATATCTTATCACAATCATTCATAAAGGGGGTTTTAAAATTGTGAAAAATGAAGTTAATGTATTGTAAGTATTGGGGGGATGCAGGGTATCAAGGGGTTTATAGGTATTGGGGGGTATAAAAGAGGTATCTGAGAAAACTATGGTTTTTTATTAGAAATATGTATTGGGAGGGTAGTTTAACAAAAGGATTTTGGGAGATATGTATCAATATCTAGAAAAATGAGGGGTATTCTTTAATATCCTATGAACTTAGGTGTTATTTCATAGGTTCACTCAGTGAAGGCCTCGTTTTGGATCTCTAGGTTCCTTTCCCCTTATTTCTTGGTATGTTCTCTCTTTGCACCTCTATTTTGGTTAGTTTGGATTTCTTTGTTTGTTCCACCTGGTTCTTGTGGTAGATCTCATACTCCACTCTAGATAGTAAGGTCCACTCTGAAGCTTAAGGTCTTCTTGTTGGTTTATTTCCTTAAGCTACCATCCATCTTGTCTAGCCATGTTCCCTACCTCCAATTTTGGGGTCACACTACTATCATTATTCCTAGTCCGCCCTATGCATCCCCTATCAATTTCAAGCTACTAAAATTAAAGAGAGATGACAAAGGGGATTGTCCCGAATCTACAAGGAAAGGCCTTATCCATAGCTCCAATCCCACAACCAACAATCCTTCGTCTTGGAAAATTCCCCACCATATCACCTAGGCACAATTTGATGCCATGAAATTTGTTAAGAATTACCATCATCATTTCTCTATTAACACCAAGATCAAGGTTTCTCATATGGAGCAAGCAATCAATGAGAAGAGAAAAAAGCTATCTAATGCATAGTTGGAGGTAGAATTCAAAGATTGGGTGCAAGATACAAGGTTCTCTAGATCTGGAGACACTAAAGTCTTCAAGATCATGGATATTTGTTAGTTGAACAAGGCCTTCATTGCTCAAGCAGTGGAGGAAAAAGGACACCAAAAACAAGCCATCTTACATAAATTGGACCTCTTAAACAATAAATTTGATTTTGTTTGTAAAGTTGCTTGTAACATTGATATCATTGCTTAAGATACCGTGGACCCCAAGACACAACAATGGAAACAAGCCCAACTCAAGCTTCTAAAGGGCAATCATTCCAACCCTATTTAAATGATGAGCCAAAATGCCAAACACATATGCAACACTGCTAGTACTCTATACTTGTTCCACAACATTGGATTTCTATGTCTTTTCCTAATAGGTTTAGCAAGAGGAGTGCTCCCTTAAATTTATAATATGTCTTATTTTATACTTTTAAAAACTTTGAACTCTCCTTCGTGTTATTTTGAATCAAATTCAGTTTTTGGAACTAATATGGACTTGGTTTCTCAAATGACAGGCCACATGCAATTCTATTTGTAATCTATTTTATGATATATTAATACTAAATTAATTAGATTATACAAAATAAATATTATATTTTGTTTTGAAAAATAAAAATTACAAAATAAAAAATTTCACATAAATGTTTAGTAATTTAAGAAATTAAAATTTACATAAAAATTTTAAATTACTAAGAAAATATTAATTTAAAAACACTAAGAAAATATTTTTCAATATACTTTCTATTTAATATTAAAAAATCTCTAATAATTTTTTTTAATATTTTTTATTTTCATTTGCAATAAATATAATAATAATAATAATAAAAATAAAAATATAGCATCATCCCAATTCATAAAATCAACAAATCTTCTAACACTCAACAAACAATGACCGGAGAGAATTAACACCCATTAGAAGAGCCTTATGGTCAGATAGCCTCTATAGATAGGGAAAAATATTATGTCTATTTTTTGGTTGTTTTTGGGTGACTTTTTGTTTGATTTTGCCCGAAATTTGATAAGAAATGGTTGGATTTACAGATTTGAGTGACCAAGTTTATATAATCCTAATGTTTTGGAGGTTTTTTAACAAACTAAATTCATTTATACATTTAGAAATACAATTTAAACAACAAAAAATAATGATTTTGTCCAAATTTACAGATTCCAACCAAAAAAACCTAAAAAATATAACTCCCTGAAATTATGTAAACGTATCCTGAAATTATGTAAACGTATCCCGGGCCATGTGATCAAAATTTTGGATTTGAAAAATAACATGAAAAAAATTCGTATGCATGCATGACAAAGAACATTGACTCTGTACTGTCGGAAGTGCTAACAATATTTATCGAATTTCAACTGAACTTTTAGTCGCCGCGCTTGACTTACGATATACATCTTACATTACATATAATAATAGTGTGTACTTCTCACTGCGACGTAGAGTAATAGTCTCTGTTTTTCCTTTCCCAGAACGTTCTGTCCGCATTACTCCAACGCGTATTCAAAACGCTCACAGTTATTCAATCAATAAGTGGGGCTTCAGGTGCACGCACCTCGCGCCTAAGGAACTGAGCCCTTTCACCGACTGTCCAATATCACAATTTTTCATGATATATTCTCATGGTTTTTTAACACGTTTTGTTGAACTTCACAAATGGCCGACATCAGATAAACCTACGTTTCAGTTCTGGTGAATAAAACAAACCTTTGAAAAGTTGAAATAGGTGATGGTTCGAACTTGTTTATGTGCATTTTAAAGCATTTCACGAACCTTCACACAAATATCAAAAAAACAATCGTATTCATTGACATATGGCATAATTGCTTATACCTCCACTGATCTCCTATTGCAAGCAATGTTCAGACATCCATGGAACTGGAAGTTCAATTTATGGACATGACTTAACGACAATGGATATTGTAAACAAAGAAATTATAAGAGGTCAATGATTAGTTACTTCAAGATATAAATCTGTATTATATTATTATTATCCATATCCATGTACAACGTTAATTGCAATATTAAATTTCAACTAGATTTGGAAAAAAAAAAATCAGGTTATAAATAAAGTAGAATTGGAAAAAAAAAATCAGGTTATAAAGATAAGGGATACTTCTTCTGTGGTTTTGAGAGTAAATCTTACAATCTTTAATAACAATGTTTGAAGCCATTACAACAATATACTTACGATCTAACCTATAGGAATTGAACACCTAATACGGAGGATAACAATTATTCCTCCGGACGAACCAAGGTAAACACAGTTGACAATATTTATTTAAAAGTTGTATTTAATGATGTTTTTAAAAGCTTTTTAATTGGTAGTAAATTAAAATATGGAAAAATATTATTAATGGTGGTTTTAGAGGTTGATGTAATCGACATGTTAATATTTACAAGCGAGGTTGGATTTAGAGTCTACCATTCAATTGTGGACCACCTTGTTACCTTTAGGATCATTTAGGATCATTGTAGAGGAGTTTCGTTGATTATAAAAAAAAATGACATTGTGCCAAGGACTAACCTTTGGAATAGGTTAGAAGAGCTTAAAGTCTCCTTCTAAGAGCTTCCAAATGCGATATGAGAAATTTATTTCCAAGTTTCGGAACACTAAAGAAATTAACTCTAATATAGGAGTGAAACAAGCTTTCCCCCTATCCCCTATCATTTTTGATGTCTATAGTGGTAAGTTAGAATATTGTTTGGAGGATGTAGGTTGTGTTGGCTTGGAGGATGTAGGTTGTGTTGGCCTGACTCTGGCTGGTATAGTCATCATCCTTCTTCTTTACGCTAATGAGATTGTTCTTATGATGAAGAGTCTGTATGACCTAGGTAAGCAACTTACACTCCTCATAGATTTATGCTCTAGTATGAGCATGACTATGAACACTGACAAAACAAAGGTTATGATGATTAAATCCAAAAATATCACCTACGGTACTTTTGTATATGACAACAATATCTTGAAGGATATGCATACTTTTCTATGTGACAACAATATCTTGGAGGAAGTGCCTTTGTGCAAATACCTCGGAATCAATATTCAACGCAAGCTCAATTGGAACTTTAGCATTGAAAAAAGGATAAATGGAGGGTGGAAAACGTATTATGGGCTTGAAAACAATTGCAAATCATTAGACATTTGGCTTTGGGATAAGAAAAAAAGATCTCTTTCACACTCTCATCACTCTGTTTATCTTATATGGA
>JASDQU010948893.1:21010-32251 GCA_032191745.1 Picea mariana
TGACGAGGAAGACCCTCTAGGCCTGGTGGAAAGTCAATCTAAGGACCAAAGCACCGAATGGCGAATGGTATCGAAAAAGAAAACAAAATTCTTCCAAGCTAGAAATGATGTAATGACGCGAAGCCGTTCAGGCTCCCTGAAATAGTTTTGGTTACTTTTTACTTAGTTAGGATCTTCAGGCATTTGTTTTCTAGCTTACAAGAAAATCCTTATCAATGTATCAAACCCAGTGGCATGTCCGTTGTTATTAATACAAAAATCCTCTAACCGTTACTGTCAAAAAAATAAATAATAATAAGTGTAACAATTACATATTGGTTGCAATTTGATTATTGTGGACCTTTATGTTGTCCATTTTTGTGTGACAATGGGTCTCTTATTCATATATAATAAAATGGGTTTCGTATTTTATTGCATTGTCGAATGTTGTAAAATGTTGCAGCGTTGAATAATTAATATGTGTATGATTTAAATTGTTAAAAATAATAGAGGTGTAATTTGTTGCATAACACATTAATACAATCTTTATATCAAAATGCAATAACAAAAATATAAAACAATATTATTATAAAAAGTAATTGATTTTGAGATGATTAATTGAAACTTTGTAAAGAAAAAAATTAATTAAAATATATACATATCAGTGCATTATATTCTTATGAACTCACTAGATGGTGCATGCCATAATATAGAAATCAATTCATTTTGAGTCGTCATACACACTAGTTCCCATTAATTATACAAGCACACCGATGCAAACTATTGATAAAAGGCATCATTCCATAAACGACATAATATATAATAATATTTATTGTTTCAAAATTTTGCAGTGCTCATGTTTAAAATATGCATTGGGGCTCTAAATATAATGTATACACCGGTGCTTTAAGTTTAGTTTACTCATTGTGGCTTTAAATATAATGTATGCACCGGTGTGTCAAGTACAATATATGCACTGATGCTTATTAAAAATAATGGCGTCAACATCTCACCTCGAATATTCAAAATTCCACTACCCTTCAGTGCACGTGGTAATACAAGCACCAATATGTGATAAGTATACAAGCACCGAGGTGCACACTATCTTAAAATCATTGGGGCATAGTGTAACTTAAACACACAAGGATGCACGATAATTTAAACGCATTGGGGAAGGTTGGTTAAGAGTACACTAGTGCGTAATAATTATAAATGCATCGGTTTTTTTTTCTTATATGAATGCACTAGGCAAGTTGGTTAAGAGTGCACCTATGCATTTTGATAGTGAAAGAACCGAAAAAAACCTCTGCTACAACCTCCTCTTGCCCAAATTGTTTTAGTTGTATGGAACATTTGTTAAAACCTTTGCTTCAAATAGCGAAGGTTTTTTTAAAAAAATTTCCAAATCTTGTAACACTAAAAATCTCTGCTACAAGGTGTTCTCCTTACAGTGTGAAAGCCACCATTTTGTAAGTTTTGAAAATTTTGAAGTCCTTTGTAAATTTGTTGCAACTCTATTTGTAGACTTTACTTAATACAAATCCCCTAGTTTCAGTTAGGAAAAAAACAAAAAAAGCTAATGCTCAAGATTACATTCAAGAATACAAAATCTATTGGCAACTTATACTAAACCTTGACCGGTTCTACTTAAGACTTGTCCCAGTGTTTCTAATGCCACATGAGGACAAGTTAGAGACCCAATACAAGCAGAGAGAAAATAAATTAGATCCTAACTTCAAAAATGAAATATAGAACCCTTGGACCAACAAATCATTTATATATTGTCTGTTCTAAGACTATTGCAACCATTTTTATGATGAGGTAGTTCTTTCGGATTCATCGCATTGGTTTTTTATTTTCGACGTTTTGTACCAAACCAATGTGGTCCATCATCAAGAAAAGTGTTTTTGATGGACCACATTGGTTTGGTCTGAAACGTCAAAAATAAAAAACCAATGCAATGAATCCAAAAGAACTACCTCATCATTTCTATATTGATTAAGTTATTAGAAATAGGAAGATTTATATTAAAACAATTAATTGCAACAAACAAAAAATGATATACTTAAATATCAAAGAGGAATAGTTTTCACCCAAATAGTGTTTTAAATCACTGTAAATTATTCATGTCATCATTCAGTATGATTAAATCATCTAGAAAGTAACAAATGGGAGTGAATATCATAAAGTTATCACAAACAATATAGTAGTGTTTTAGCATTCCTTGTGCTTCTATCATTTTTCTCTCCATCTCTTTACTTTATAGTGACTTTGAGGACCAAAAAAAATTATCAAACTACTTTGAGGAAATAATGAATAAATAAAACATAAATGTCCTTTTAGGGTGAAAAGGTTAAAATAGAAAAATTAAATATGCCCAAGGTTCATGACTTAGGGAAAATTCAAATGAGGGTATCCTACCACCAAATCACAACCTAAAGTATCGTAAACTACCACAGACTATCAACCATAGAGCTTGCATCCAAGTTATAACTCCTAGGAAACATATCCCTTATGATTCGCCTTGCTCCTTATGACTACCTCTTTTATGAACAAAAGTTTAATAGAAGTGAAATAACAGAACTAAACGACAAAACATTAAAACATAATGCAATGTTTACTATCAAGAACCCAAAATCACATTGTTTCCCCATATTTATACTACAAATAAATTAGACATATGTTGAAATAATCATCATAATCATGCTACTACCAACATTCATGAACCATAACAAGAAAATATCCACTTATGACCAAGTAAATATGCTAAAGTATGTAAACATGTTTCATATGGAAAAATGGTACCAAATATATCGATGTCCACCCAAAAAATAATAATGGTCCTAAATATACAAAATATGTTCCTCATCAGTAGTATTGTCATTCCAAACCAGGGCCAATTATAGAAACCAAACCAAACTAAATATAAGACCTCTATGATGTGAGTTCTAAGTGAGAAGAGGAAGCAGGTCAGGTACTCTTGAGGGTAGGCTATAAGTGAGTCATCGCCTCCATCTGTATATTATCGAATGAAACAAACCTTATCTTCCCCCAAACTACTAATGAAATAACCAAGTGCACAACCCTTGAAATCTTCTTTCAAGTATAACATGTATTCATAACACAGAAATAAAATCACACATTGAAATCATCTAAGACTAAATTTAAGTGCAAAAAATGTTTGCCATAAACCACTGCATAAATATGAAATTTATCATAATAGTTACACAAGACATAATTATAATAGAGGTAGCATTTGGAGTACTAAAACAAATTCTATGAAGGTAGTTTGTCTCTAAACATAAAACCATAAAAATTGATCAAAAAGTATGCAAAATGACAATTGAGGCTATGCACAAGGATTGGACCTTTTATATGTACTTTAACCACATAATTTTCCAACCATCAAATGAGGATATGAGAACACCATAAGTGTCATCAAGTCAGGATTGATATATAAAGGTATTGAATCACATGTTGTGCAAATTCCATCCTTATCTATTAAATAAAATATGGCAATATGAAAGATATCAAACTAAGGCTAGGTCAAAATATACTCAAAGCTAAACATTGTGCAATTAGAAATCCCAGTATGCAATTCCATTCACCCTGCCAAAAGGAATATGAAAATACCCAAAATAGAGGCTAGTGCTCAACCAAATTAACAAAAACCAACCCAAAAGATACAAAGAGTCAATGCCAGGGTTCCATGCAAAACTTATTCCTATCCAAGTCTACAACAAATGTCACCATTTTCATCGATACCATAATCAACAAGCTAAGTCAACAAGGAGGGAAAGGTGGAATGAAGGGATAGAGGATAATGTTATTCAATGGGCCATGGAAGTGCAGAGTCATAAAAGTGTTTGGAAAAACCATAGATCAACCATAAATAAAATGCCAAAGGAGTGATGAATGCAATTCATGCGGACAAGTAATGCATAGGCCCAAGACTATATTCTTTTATAAAAACTCAAAGACCCATAATAGATATCAATAATAACATGTGGCTAAATAAGGAAACATACCATATAGCCTACAAACCAACTAAACATCTGTAGCTATAAGAAATTAAGCTAGTAAAACCTTCAAAGGGTCATTCTAGCTTGTCAACGGAAATGGCACTAGAAGGAGGGCCACAGAACTGAATGGATACAAATAGAAATTTGAATTCTTTCAGTTCTGGCCCACAAGTAAGCTTTTCCTCTACGACTGATACCCATCAATTTTTCTTTGAACATAATGACTTCCCTTCAGAATATACAGTAAATACTCCAACTCAGGTTAACACTCACCATGTTTTGTCTCATCCCGAAACATCTTTCTCTTCTCCTCAACCTCATATATTAACTATCTCAAAGATCGACTCTCTAGTCAGGCATTCAATAGAACGAACCAATCAAGCTCTGACTAGACAATGTAGCAGACAGATCGGACAGTTTCCCTTGGATTACTCTCTGCCTGAAAATTAGGAAAATATTCATCATAKGGATCCTTATTTCACTAACCCATACTCCTATCTAGAAAATCATTTGGCCAAGACTCACGAATATCACATCCATAAATACACATCCAATTTCCCTGAGGCTTCAGAATTAAATATTGAATATCATATACTCGTCGACGGGGTAGGATATATACCACCCTCACATCYTGATTCCCCCTCTCACACCCCCATAAACGAGTCGGAGGATAATTCTGAAGAAGRGGATGCATCTGAGAGTGAATTCTAACATAACCCCTATCAAGTCATTGTATATCAACCCCTAAACATGGCCGGAGCAAATGAAAATCAAAATCCTCCTCCTTACCAACCTTGGTTGTTTGCTGATGTAGTTGTTGTACTTGGAATTCAGCATGGAATGCCCAAACACCCTGAGAAATTCCTACCTAAATTTGACCCCAACAAAAAGGATTCAGCTGACAACCATATTAAGAATTTTTTGTTGGTTGTTAGATTACAAAGCATTCTCCATGAAGATGTCATATGTCATCTGTTTCCTCTTACCTTCGAAGAAAAAGCATCTATGTGGTATTTCTCTTTGGAAGAAGCTTCCATTCCAAACTGGAGGACTTTTGAAAACTCTTTCCTCCGAAAATTTGGGGAAAACAAGACACCAGCCACCCAGGTCCTCGAACTATCAAGAGTCAATGTTAATGCCAATGAATTAGTTACTAATTACAATCAACAGTTCCTAACTTCGTTAAAGTGAATCCCAAGGGCCTCAAAACCTGATGAAGATGTCACAGTTGAATTTTATGCATCTGGTTTACCCATGTCCATAGCCATGTATGTGAAAAATTATGAAAAGGATACTCTAGAAGAATCTTTCCAAGAAGCCCTTAAATTTGAAAAAAATATGTTAAGTTTAAAGGGTAGTTCCAATTCAGAACCATCTAAAGATAAAGGTAAAAAGAAAATCCCCACATCTAAATCTGATGAAGATAAAAAAACCTTTGATTTGATGGATATGGAATCTCTTCAAAGAATTATTAAAAAGCTATCCAATGACTTAGTTGACCTGAAAATAGGTAATGGAGAGGGATCTTCTAATCAGAAAAGGTTTTTCAAGTTCCCACCTAAAAAATATAGTAACACTCTCCCAACCAGCAAAGCCTCCCCCTCTCAAATGGAAGCCATCAATATGGAATATATTGTCTAGGCCCTTCAAACCTAGGCAACAGAGAATATGGTTGAAAATAATGATGAAGGGAATGGAATCTAGGAACAGCAAGAACAACCCCAGGATTCTGACGAGTCGGTTGAGCAATAGTTAAATGGTTTTTGGGACATATATATTTGGAGAAGATGAAGAAGATGATGAAGAAGTACACGTCTCATAAAATTTCCTAACCACCAGGAGTGTCGGTAAGAATATTCCCAATAACACCCCCGACATTCCTAATCATGTTTCTCCCACTACCACTACTCCCAAACAACCTTCTCTTTCAACCAATACTACCCCTAATTCATCCAAGAATACTTCCCCCAATCCAAAAACAATAGATCAAACAATGAAGTCAAATATTTCACTTAAACCCTTGGCCAAATTGGAATATGACTTTTTAGAAGATATAAAGAAAACAAAAGCCAATATTTCTTTGTTTGAACTAATGAAAATTCCACAAATCCAAGAAAATTTCATCAGAATGTTACAAGGTAAGACTTCTCCTAKCTTTCGTGAATCAAACTCAGKAACCAAAAAGGTAATCACAAAGGTAACTTTTCCTAATAATAGTATGCCTTCCAAAATCCAAGTGGTGRCCAATAGGAATGTTCATAATTTCATGGTGGACTCGGGAGCTTCATCATATTTCATGCCCCTTAAATTTTGTGAGAAGATTAACATCAAACTCGAACCATCTAACATTCATATTATCTAGTTAGACARAACTAAAGTTAAGGTGGTTAGGGAATTGAAACAAGTGTTGATTAGGATGTCTGCTAAACCAAAATTTCATCAAACCATAGATATAATAGTAGTGTACATTTCTAATAATTATGGTATGCTCTTAAGTAGACATTGGTCAGCCATGTTGAACGGTTATTTTTCTACCGATTGGTCCCATCTATGGCTCCCTTTCAATGGTAAAATGAACCAAATCAAGATTGATAGAGAAAGATATATGAAACACGTAGTCATTGATTTAAATGATCCAAATGAACMGGTGATGTTTAATCATTCCATTCTTGGGAATTATTCATTTGAGATGTTTTTTGGGAATTTCATAGACGAACCATCAACTCTCATGGAATCTAACGCTAAATCAGAAATCCTTCATTGCACCAAGATTATTGAGTCTAGTTGCAATATAGCTGATCAAACTAACCATCCCCTATATGTAGAGACTAATGTAGTTTTTAGAGATAAGTTAGAAAAATACATTGATTTTACTAACCTTTTGAAAACCAAAAAATACGAAAATTCAAAATTGTCATTTGAAATAAAATAAAAAAATGTGATCCTGATATGTGGACGTTATTCTTCGATGGATCAAAATCCTTAGAAGGTGCAGGAGAAGGTTGTATACTAAAAGACCCGAAAGGTGATAAAATGTTAATCACATGCAGATTGGAATTTCCTTGCACCAACAACATTGTTGAATATCAGGCCCTTGTACCTGGACTTAGGAAGGCAGCTGACTTGAAAGCAGAAAAAATCAAGGTATTTGGTGACTCTGAAATCATGTCAGATAGGTACGAAATAATATCCATTGCCTTTCAAGTCACTTAAAAAATTATTACTCTAAGGTCTTGGAGCTAATTAAATCTTTCATTGCTTTCAATATTAACATCGTTCCCCAGTCATTAAATTCTGACACTAATTTATTGGAAAATGTGGCATCCAGATTAATACCATCATACAAATTGATGACTGATTCTTTCTCTGTTGAAATTTTGTACAGGCCATCAATTCCAAACAATATCATAAGTTGGAGGGTCTTTGACGATGACCATCAACTCATCAATTTTCTACACCTCAAGGATACCTTCAACGATTCTATCATACATGAGTGCCAACATGACATACTGATGTATACCGATAATAACGATGATACTAAAGTAGCAGGCATGTCCAACAATAATCCCAAGAGAGTGGTCACGTTAGAAAAACTCTATGACCTTCAAGACAAATTCAAGAGGGTCACAAACTGCAATACCAACAGCTCATACCTACAGTTTGAAACAGTAAACCTGGGATCGGAGTTTTCTCCTCAGAACATCAACCTGGGAAAAAATTGTTCTCCTAAAGAAAAACATGCATACATCAAGTTATTCAAAGAATATAAAGACATTTTCGCCTGGATGTATAAAGACCTCCAGACATGATACAAATATCATACATCATGTCATTCCCATGAAATCTCAAACCAAACCTTTCCAACAGAAGCTGAGAAAGATGCACCCTAGTCTTGAACCTTAGGTTAAAGTAGAGCTAAATAAAATGTTGGCAACTAGAATCATTTTTTCGGTAAGGCATACGCATTGGTTATCAAACTTAGTATTGGTAAAAAAAAAGAAAGGGGATATCTGGCTCTATGTTGATTTCAGAAATGTAAACAGATCCTGTAAAAAACATAATTACCATGTACCTCCCATGGAACAAATTCTGCAATGTGTGTCCGGATCAGAAATGCTTTCCCTGCTAGATGGATTCTCAGGGTATAATCAAGTCCTAGTCGCTCGTGAAGATCAACTCAAAATAGATTTCAGAACCAAATGGGGAACATGTGCTTATAGAAAAATGCCTTTCGAACTGATAAACGTTGGAGCCACGTTTCAATGAGCCATGGACATTGCCTTTAGAGGTCTCCTAGGAGAATGTGTGGTAGTGTACCTAGATGACGTGACCATCTTCTATAAGAATAAAGAAGATCATATATCTCACTTGAATAAGGTATTTAATCGATGCAGGAGATACGGCATATCATTGAACCCCAAGAAATCCATTTTCATCATGGATGAAGGAAAACTTCTTGGTTTCATCGTCTCCAAACATAGTATGAAGATTCAACCCAAAAGGACCGAAGTGGTAACTAATATCCCTCCCCCTCACAACAAAAACTCTATGCAGTCATTCCTCAAAAGATAAAAATTTTCAGATGCTTCATACCCAGTTTTTTTGAGACAGTAAAACCTCTACAAGATATGATAAAGAAGAATGTTCAATTTAGTTGGGGATCTAAAGAAAAAGAGGCTTTCTAAAAAATCAAAGAAGACATTAATCAAGCTCTGGCACTGTTGAGACCAGATTTTGATCGTGATTTCATCCTCTACACATTTTCCTCCCATACTTCTTTTATAGTGGTCTTAACACAGAAGAACTCGGAAGGAGACGCGTTTCATGTGGATTTTATGAGTTTGGGCCTACAAGTGGCTGAGATGAATTATCCTGAAGTTGATAAAAAGGAATATATGGTGTTCAAAGATGTCAAACAATTTCGTCCATTCTTACTCAAATATAAAACCTAGGTTATTGTTCCTTACCCAGCTGTTAGGAACCTCCTAATACAAAAAGAGCTGACAGAAAAAAAGAAAAAAAATAAGAGCAAATTGGATTACAGGTCTACAAGAATATGACTTGGAGATCAAACCTGTGAAGATCATTAAAGGACAAGGGCTATGCAAATTAGCTGCATAATTCCCTTGTGTTGAGTCTCATGAAGATTATCTCTATCAAGACTATGAGTTGTTTGAAAAGGAAGTATGTCGCATCCCAGTCGGTTCAGATACCTGGTTTTACGAAATGAAATATTACATGACTCATGGATCAGCTCCACATTATCTGGACCCTAAAAAGAAAAGGGATCTGAGGCTAAAATCCTCCCAATATCTACTAATACAAGGAATTATGTGCAGAAAAAATTATGATGGTGTCTTCCTTAGGTGCATGTAGAAAAGGGATGCTGAGAAAGTCTTGTTTGAGCTCCATGACGGACCCGCAAGAGGACATTACGGTGGGGATACTACTGCACACAAAATCCTCAGAGCAGGATAATACTGGCCTTTCCTATTTAAATATGCTCATGCATATGCTAGGAAATGTCAGCAATGTCAAACCTCGGCCAGGAGAGAAAAGAAAGTATATTTCCCCTTACAGCCTGTCATCATCGAGTGCCCCTTCCAGCAGTGGGGTTTAGAAGTTATCGAGGAGATCAATCCAAACTCATCAAAGTTGCATAAATACATCCTAACGGCCACTGATTACTTTACCAGATGGAGTGAGGCAATCCCTTTGAAGACCATCAATGAAGATTAGGAGATTTCATTTCTTGTATCATACATCATTACCAGATTTGGAATACCAAGCTTTTTAGTTTTTTATAATGACAAGTATTTTTCTTCTCTTAAGATAACTGAATTCTCCCTCAAAAGAAATATCAAGGTTAAGTAATTAGTGAAGTACTATCCACGGGGAAATGGTCTAGAAGAATCCACTAATAAGAATCTCATTAAAATCCTCAAGAAGATTGTCAACGATAATCAAATAAATTGGCATCATGTTCTTCATAATGCTCTTTGGGATGATAGAGTAAATCCCAAGTCATCCATTCGTAACTCCCCCTTTTTCCTGGTTTATGGACAAGAAGCCACACTACCAACCCATACTTTCCTACCCACTTTGCAATTGGCCCAATCCGTCCAGGACGAAGCCTATCCAGTAATGCAAGAAAGATTAAACATGATGTTAAAACTCGAAGAAAAAAGATAAAAAGTTAATATGAACTCAACCCAACACCAAAAAATTGTTAAAAGGTGGTTTGATGGATCAAATGTAGGCAGTAAAGATTTCCAAGAAGGATATCTTGTTCTCAAGTGGGACAAAGCTAATGAATGTAAAGGAAAACACTCCAAATTCCAGAAACTATGGCTAGGACCCTATCTGATCCACCAAAAAATAGGCCCTGGGAATTTCGGGCTCAAAAAACTACAAGGAGATGAGGAGGAACTCCCTGTTAATGGCCAAATACTGAAGAAATAATTCTTTGATCACCTATGGTGATGTATCCCTATACATAGTAGTTTTCCAGTTGTAGTTTTATTTTCAGTTTTTCTCAAAAAAAAAATATATGACTGTTGTTTGGTGTTTTTCCTTCCTTTTTTTTCTTCGCTTTTCTAGTTTACAATAAACCCCGTACTACTGTCTGCTACTCTGGGCTAGAGATTATTTCACATCAAAAACCCATATTTTCCCCCCGTTAACAAATGGTAACACCGAAAAGAGGGACGTATTCATCTGTACCAAAATAAAATCTTCAGACCCTTAAATTATGTACTTTTCGACAAGTTCCATCTATTATTCACTCTTATGTGACCACTCTCAGGTCTTGTTGATGTTCCTTTTCGAGCTTCCTGAATTTAGTGTCTTCCACATAAATCCAATGTTGTTTCCCTTACTCCCCAATTTTAAAATGCATCAGTGTTTCGTGTTTGTAGACCCACTAAAGACAATTTGTCGACTAAGACTAGCAAATAAAAATGATTCTTGTATCACCTCGCTTCCTATTTACCACCACCTATATTGCAATCGCAATATCTAAATCTATATCTAAAAGGTGGATTCATAAGAATAATCATAAGGAAGTTGAAAATGTTATTGCAAAGCATGGGAAGTACAAGTAAATTTGTTGGGGCTATGGATGCTTGCTGGTAGTGAAGCAATGTTGGGAAAGAGAGGTAAAGAAGACACTTCGGTCTATGACAGTTGACTTATTTTTATGCAGTGGTGTCACTCTTACAACTTCACCATGAATTTATGA
>JASDQU010948894.1:1198-14486 GCA_032191745.1 Picea mariana
TCAAAGAGGCTTATTATATGAGTTTCTCTCTTTTTCAAGGCATTGAGTACTTATTCTGAGGTTTTTCTATGCTATATTGATATTTGGTTCTTAACATATACCAGATGAGGACTTGGGAAAAATGGACATGATATTGCTTCTCCTATTATGCCTGAGATAAAGTATCAAAGAATAGGTCTTGGATATGATATTTTTGTTTCCTCCTTGGCTACACCTTCCCTTGCTACAAACAAGGAAGTTTTATTCATTGCAGGTGGAGTTCAAAACAATTTTCCAGCAGAGAAATCTACTGAACTGATTGAAGATATGGTTGTTCTTAACATGACAAAAGCTGAGGATATTATTATTGATGACATTACTCTTGATATATTTGGTTGTTCTACTCCTTAGAGTACACTATACCTTGAGAATATATCTCTTAATCGTCCAACACATAAATTTGTGCCGTATCGTCATCCTTTCCATAGAAATCGAAGGAATGACAATCACAATTTTAGATATTTGCAGAAGAGATCTGAAAGACAAAACCTTGGACCAGTACCAACTACCAGAATAGATTTTAGTTGGATTGATGAATGGTCATGGCCACATTTATCCAACTGCTTGAAGACTTCATACCGTTGTGTATCATCGGCTATATGGATGTACACCACTCCTCTTCATTACTGCTTAATTTGTAGTGGTCGACCATAGGATCAACCTGACTTGACCATCGATTGGAGTCCAATTGGGACATTGGTCAACTGAGACTCGACTAGAGATGACAATCGAATATGTATTTTTTGAGTGAGTTTCAACTAGTTATTTTCCATCGACTATTGTTTCAACAAAGATCTATTACTAATACTTTGATCCCTTAACTGTGTTTAAGGGGGGGAGTAATTGAAGTTGTTTATGTGTAAAACTAACTGATGTACTTGGATTTTCAAAGACCCACTGAACCATGTTCGACTGTGTTTTTGGGAGTTGTACTTTTTCTTAATGTACTTGATATAGAGATACATAGACTATCTAGCTTGGAAAACACTGTTGGATTGATAGAGACTGATTATATTAGTGCGTTCTTGTCTAGTCGACTCTTCGACTAGTTGGTGTTGTCTTGTTATCTAATTGGCTGACCGAATGGGATTGTGTTTGGAAAAAAACTTTGCAACCAATTTGAAATGGATGATTTATTTTTTCCTTGATTTGTGTTGATGGTGAGCATACTTCCTCGGGAGTATTGTTGTACCATCTTGTGATCAACTTTTGTAGTCAGAAAAAATTCGGCGGGGAAATATACATAATTTGTTTTCCTTCAAGCTAAGTTTATGGGGGGGCGTGTGTGTGTTGGAACATGTAGTTCCTTTGTAAAAATCATCTTGTCGGTTGACTGGGTTGACCAAATATTTGGGTCGACGGTCGAATAAATGTTTAGTTGATCATGTCCACTTAGGATCCCAGATCCACGTTTTATGGATAGGTGCAACCAATTACACCCGAGATTGATAGTTTGTTCCATGACCAAAACCTATTTATAGACAATACTTCTGATCAATATATCATCGTCAAGATATCTACTCTCACTCTCATTGAGTGTGCTCATGCTTTAGTTCTACAATGTCTTTAGACACCACCTCTGATCTTAGATTCGTTCTCCTATGCCTATAATACCTATTCCAAAAGAAGTTGTTTACAAGATTCTAGTGCCAAAGACCCAAAAATATGTCAGGCGTTTCTTAGGACATGCTGGTTACTATAGGCGATTTATTGAAAACTTCACAAAAATTGCATATCCATTATTTAAATTGTTCACTAAAGATAATGAAATTTTTAGGAATATTCCTTATCAAACTACTTTTGAATATTTGAAAGAAAAAATTTCTAGAGCTCCTGTTTTAAGAAGGCCAAATTGGTCTCTCCCATTTTAGATATCTATAGATGCTTTAGATACAACTTTAGGAGCAATGATAGGACAAAAAAAAATCAAATGTCTTATGCCATTTATTTTGTGATTAAAAACATGACATCCCCTGAATTGAATTATACAGACATCCCTTGAATTGAATTATATAGTTACAAAAAAATAATTCTTTGCAGTAGTGCATGCCATCAATAAATTTAGGCACTATATTACAGGGTATGAAATCTTCATCCACACTCACCATTCATCCATTAGACATTTAATGAACAAACCAATTACTAATGTCGAAATTACTAGGTGGCTACTTCTGTTACAAGAAATTAATATCACTATATTAGATAGACCTAGAAAATAGAATGTAGTTGCATATTTTCTTTACAGGATTCATAATGAAGGTAAATTAGTTCCTATTAATGATAATTTTCCTGATGAAAATCTCTTTGCGATATCTACTAAATATCATTTAGTAGATATCACTTACATCTTATCTACAAGAAAGTTACCTCAACACCTTTCCCCAAAGGAGAAGCAATCATTAAACTTAGTGCCACCTATTCATGGATTGGTGGAGAAATTTTTCATACTGGAATTGATATAATCATTCAGAGCTGTGTACAAGAGGATGAAGTGTACGGCATATTGAAGGCATTCCACAATGAGCCATGTGGAGGCCATTTTGTTGATAAAATAACTGCATACAAAGTCCTTGATTTGGGGTATTATTGGCATACATTTTTGTGAGATGCCAAGAAGTACGTTAGAATCTCTAACAATTGTCAGAGGGTGGGTTGAACAGTGCAAGAAGATGAAACGCCTCTACAACCCTAGGTACTCATAGAACCATTTGAAAAATAGGTTCTAGACTTTGTAGGACCCATATTTCCAGTATCGAGGAAAAATAGGTATATTCTGCTATTTACTGATTATTGTTGGATTACTGAGAGGGGGGTGAATTAGTAATAGAGAAATTTAATCCTTTTAAACCACAACATATAAGTGTTGTTTATATTTATGGTCAATATACCATTATCATTCAACAAGCGCATAGTAAATAAACTATGAACAATGAGAAATCATAGAAATACATAGTACACCTATATTTTTACGTGGAAACCCAATGAGAGAGAAAAACACATAATGATTTTTCTTATATGTATTTAAGCATTCATTGGAAGCACCAACTTCCTTTGTTTTCTAGCTACAACTGGAAGGAGGCTCCAACCCCCTAGTTTTTCAGGCTACAACCTGAGGGAAGCTCCAACTCCCCAATTCTCTGGCTACAACTAGAAGGATGATAAAACCCCCTATGTTCTCCAGTCACAACTGGAAGGTGGCTATAACCAACTATCCTTGCCCCATCTCGCCACCCTGAAATATAAGTGAAATTATGAAACCACTTCCACACTGTAACTGTGAGATATTTCACTGTAAACCTATACCAATCTATGCCAACAAACTGTACCCAACCTATACCAAAGACCTATGATCAACCTGTACCTATAACCTTCCTATATCAACACAAACCTAATAGATACATGCCCTGTCTATGCTGCAAATTGTGTATATATGCGACCTGTCTGTACTGTAGCCTGCGTATGTATACGACTTGTCTATACTGCAACCCATGTACGCCTTCTGAAAACTAGGGTTTTCACTTTCTTGAAAAACTTTAACCCTTTGCTGCCTTTGTCACAACCACCTGCAACCTGAAAATGTGTCCAAACTATAGCTGTGACCTATGCATACATCCTCATACACATCCCTTAACCAAGTGCATATATATCTTTCTAGTCATGTGCCATACAAGTGTGTGTAATCATGAATAAGTATAATAACGCTCACACGGACTATACATCAAACCCTTACTGATATACAACCTCTCAATACATCAACCACTTCAAATCCACTTCAAAAATACAAGCTCTCAACCATGTACCACAAAAACCCTTAACCATATGCTGAGAAATATAAGATGTGCCTCAACACTTAACACGATGTACCAATGATAAATATTAATTCTGCCAACATTTTTTTATGTAGATATGAATTATACAGTAAGTGCCATGCAACCAATAGCCTCTCTAGGGAAAATCCTCAAACCCCCATAACCATTTCTCATGTAGATAAAAAAATCCAACTACTCATAGAAATAAGACATACCTTTTGATCACTGTAGACCTTCATGGGAGCTTTCTTTTAGACTCTAGAGACCTGACACCTTCAAAATGTCAACCTTTCATGGCTTCTTCCCATGTGTACGTACCCTATTCTATTGCCTGACCACATATGTACGTGCCATGTTCTACTGCCAGCCCGTGTATGTACGGGACTTCCTCCACTGCAACCCGCGTACACCTCAAAAACTAGGTTTTTTTTTAGTATTTTCTACAACTCTGAAAATTTTCCATCAACCTTTCATGCTGCCTCAGACTTGTGAAATTTTAGATGTATCAATGAGTACCTACAATAAACCTTTCAAAATAATAGATATGTAGATATGTAATGTACTCAATAGGTGCTAATAAGAGAGCCTTGCTCTCTTATTTATACTTCCATCTAACTTCTACAAGGGGTTACCTTCTAACTAACTTAACCCAATTTCCTTCTTTTAGGGATAACCCACTTTTAACCCCTTGTCCACTTCTAACCCACTTTGCTACAAATAGTAAGTTCTCCACTTTTAGTTGCAACTAATTTATTTTTAATTATTTTCTTATTGCAACAACTTAACCCATGATTAACTCCTAGTTTCACCCACTTGACTAGTCAACTTCTTCTAGGGGCTTCTAGAATAACTTGACCTCTTTGACCTTCTAGATAACTCATGGGGGTTCTCCAACTTCACAAGGCCATAACTCTCTAACCGTGAGGAGTTATGTGATGTTCCACATATCACTAGAAATTGCATGACATGTACTATTCATATAGAATAGTCTTGCACATATGTTAAGCTTCATACCATTATACATCAAACAAACTTAAATCCCTTAACCATACTGTTGGGGTTACCAGAATTTTCTATCGAACTTGATTCAAGGGTTGAAATCAATGAAAAACAACCCAATTAACCAATAATCTCCCACTTTGGTATTGATGGAAACACTCTGATGCAATACTGAAGTCATATCGCTCATGGTCCCCCTATGACTATCACTCCCCTTGGAAACATGCCTCTATTCTCTTTCTCCAAGCATCTAACTCTCTATCCTGCATCTAATGAATCTCCCCCCCTTTGAAATCAATGGAAAAGGTAAATTCCCGTTCGGGGCTACTCCCCCTAATTGAACTGTCCTTGGGGCTGCTCCCCCTAACTGAACTCTTCCTGAAATTGCTCTGCCAATATGAAATGTCATATTTATGGTGATTCCTCATGTAAATATAAGACATATAATATAAGCATTCAAAATCATTCATTTTGGAGTAGAAATTACAACGAGTATCTCTCGAAGATACTCAAAGTATTCCCTTGGAAGCGGTTTTGTAAAGATACCTGCAACTTGTTCTTTTATTCCCACATATTCAACTCTGATGTTCTTCTCTGCAACCCATTCCCGTAGAAAGTGATACTTAATTGGAGTGTGCTTCATCTTGGAGTGCATCACTGGATTCTTTGAGATACTGATGGTGCTTGTATTATCACAATATATTGGAATAGGCTCATCATACTTAACCTGTGCATTTGTAAGAGTTTTTTTCATCCATAGAACCTGTGTACAACATGCTGCTGCTACAATATAATATTCTTTGGATGTAGACAATGATATTGATGGTCGGTCATCAATGCAACCTTCCCAATTTTCGTTTGTGTAGAAAATAAGTGATAAATCCTTTCCTCTTGGATACCATAATCCAAACTCTTATGTATCCTTGATATATCTGAATATCCTATTTACTGCTACAACATGTGATTTGGTGGTACTTGAAATCATGTCACCTGTCCAACTACCTACAAAACATCTGGTCTGGATGCTGTCACATAAATTAAGCTGCCAATCATTGACCTGTACTACCTTTGATTTGTAGACTTTGAATCATCATCTTTTCTTTTCTTAGGTTTGCATAGGAGTATTGACTGGTTTGCAATCTTCCATTCCAAACCTATTTAGCATTTCTTTGATACACTTTGTTTGAGAAATAAAAATGCCTTGGTTGCTTTGATATATTTGAAGACCCAAAAAGAAGGATATTTCTCCAAGTAATGACATTTCAAATTCATTCTGCATATCCATACTTTCTTATATCTGATATCAATGTTCTCTTTCATGGAAGTATCGATCATGCTTCTAAAATCACTAGCTATGTGTCCATAGTTATGACATTTGTAACATTCAATGTCACGTGGGGCCACATAGACATTTCTTGCTTGAACATTTCTTTTATAATCCCTGCAATCTGTAACCTTATGTCCACAATTAGTACAATAAAAACAATGACCATAAAAGAAATTTTCATACCTGGGAGTGAATGATGTTATTTGTGGTGTACTCCTTCTGAATTTTTGCCTTGACTGATCATGATCATGATTGAAGCTTCTTTGTAGCTTGAACATGGATGGTCTTCTTGAAGATGTATCTTCAATAGTTTTCTTAGATTCTGGTTGACGATAATTCTTTCCTTTGAGTACTTCTTCATAACTCTTTCTATTTTCTTCATTCTTATTTTCTAGCAACCTAGAGTGCTTCTCTTCATTCTCTATAACTGATGCAGATGTTTCTATCTCTTCAACGTTCTTGTTGAGCTTGACAATTTTACTTCTGAATGTGCCAAATTCTTCTTCAAGCTTCTCAACCTCTTCTTCTTTCTTCATTATCTGAGACTTCATGAATTCTTTTGTTCTTTTCGCTTTTTCAAGATGGATTTTTAATGTCATTATTTATTCTTCAAGTCCTTTCTCTTCTTGACCAAACTCTGCCTCAAGCTGGTTTAGATCATTAGTTCTTTCCTTAAGATGATCTGTCAATATCTTCTCTTTCATTTCTGATTCTTCCTTTTGTGCTGCTATGTTGGCTTCCAAATGCTACTTTTGATATTCAAGATTTTCTTCGATCTTTCTGGATTCTTCTAGCTGAGTTCTTAAGTTCTCGATGACCTATTGGGATTCTTCAAAAATGTGAACGCTTTCCTTTTGTTTCATCAATTCTTTCTTGAGTTCCTTGTTTTCTTCTCTTTCTTTTCTTAGTTCATCTAAAGCACTAATCAATTCTGCTTCATAATTGTCTTCCTTTTCAATTAGTTTTTCTGTCTCATGGCATTCTATTTCAAGATGTCCACATTTTTCACAATTAAAGAAAAACAAGATACCTCTGTTGATTATGTACTCTTCATATTCTGAATCTGTTTGACACGGTGAACATATTTCTTCTATATCTGTACCTACATATTCTTTGGCATTTTATGAATTTGCGATGGGTGAATAATATATATCATGTAACTTATCCGAAAGTTCTTTGGCTGATGAACATTTACCAACCTTTTCTCTTACTGGATTAGGTAATCCTTCCCAGATGAAATCCATTGCTATTTTTTTTATTTTTCTTCAATTACTTCTTGGTTGCAGTCTTTTCCCTTTTTGAACTATCATATCATGTAATGACTGATAGCCAAATATAATACCCTTGTTCCTTTAAAAATACTTTCATCCTTCTACTCCACATCTCATACTTTAAACCATTCTGACCATTGAATAATGGTACTCCATTATCAGAATAATCCATGATCTCCTTCCACTGGTTAAACTGTTTCCTGAAGAAACCTTCTCTGAAACCAATTGTTGAATTATTGAGAGGGGGGTTGAATAAGTGATAGAGAAATTTAATCCTTTTTAACCATAAAATGAAAGTGTTATATCAATGTAGCATTATCATCCAATAGTTGCAGAGTAAATAAACAATGAACAAATGATAAATCATACACATACACAGTACACCAATGTTTTTATGTGGAAACCCAAAGAGGGAGAAAACCACATAACACTTTTTCTTATGTCTTTAAGAATTACATTCATTGGAAGCACCAAATTCCTTTGTTTTTCAGCTGTAATTGGAAGGAGGCTCCAACCCCCTAGTTTCTCAGGCTACAACTCGAGGGAAGCTCCAACTCCCTAATTCTCTGGATACAACTGGAAGGAGGATACAACTGGAAGGAGGATACAACCCCCTATGTTCTCTAGCTACAACCAGAAGGTGGCTACAACCACCCGTCCTTGCCCCGTCCAACCGCCCGTCCTTGCCCCATCCAACCGCCCTGAAATATAAGTAGAATGATGGAAACATTGTTACACTATCACTGTGAGATATACTGCTGTAAAACTATACCAATCAACCTGCACCAAACAACATGTACCAATAACCTGAACCATGCATCAACCATGCATCAACCTATAACAACCTGTACCAAACAACCTTTAATCAACCTGTATCATAAAAAAGTGCATCAACTTGTACCTCAACCTGTGCCATCAATGAGTGCATCAACCATGCACCAAATATGTACCAATCATGCATCAAATACACATAAACTATGACTCATCAAGATGTACCAACATAATCAACTATACACCTCATGTATGTACCAAATCATCAAATACTTGTCTCAACCATGTAACCAACATGTATCTCAACCATACACCAATATAAAAATCAAAATTTATCTAACAATTCATCACTCTATCCATAAACCCAATACCATAAACCATTACATCAAATCATGTGCCACAACCTCACTGTTATATGACCTTTATCTGTAAATTACCTCAACCAAAATTCCTTGTCAATTTCATCATCCAAATCTGATTTGTAAATTAGTAATAGACTTGGTGTATATGATCACATACTTCTTAACCTTCCTTAACTTTAACAACAAGAGACTAGAATTTTCATCAAACGTTACTTTAGTCTCACATGACTAATTTTGGATCAGTGAACAACCCTAACTTGAAATAATCATAACTATGTACCTGTAATGAAAACATATATGAAAATACTACACAATTTTCTTCAATGTCTTTGATGCAATTCCTCTAGGTTTTACAACTTGGAACCTCTCAGAAAAGGATTTATAGCAAAAATGACATACTTTGTTGAATTCTGGCTTATTCTAGAGAGCGAACTTGTAGAGCTTGCCCTGCATAGAATATTTGTTACATGGATCTGAAAATGGTACATAGAATACTACAAAATGTACTATAATCAATACATTGGGTCTTACTGAATTTGGATTTGTTATGAATAAGTTATGACATTTTTACCGGAAACACCTTTTTTAGACTAGTTTCAGGACTAGCCACAAACCCTATTTTCCACGGAGTGTAACTCCAAAAATACAACGACCCACAAGCTGAAATTTTTATCACAGATACTTGGATATGTTTCCTAAAAAACCTCCATATTTCGCATTCTAAATCATTATAGAAAAAAAACTATTGCGAAAATGGTGATATGACCTGTAAATAACATACCTTAGAAAGCATCATCAAAATAAATTATCCTCCCTTGAATTTCGACCTTCTTTACTTCACCTTCTCTCTAAAATTCGCCTTAGATATCCTTTGGTTACCTCAGTCACTTGTAGATATTGAATATGCTCAAGTGTAATTAAATGAGAGACCCTTGTCTCTTATTTATACTTTTATGTATCTTCCTCAAGGGGTTACCTTCTAACCATCTTAAACCACTTTTCTTATTTTAGGGCTAACTCAATTATCACTTTACTTTATTATTTAAATAATTTCTTTTTTGCAACCACTTTGACTACTTTGACCTTTTGGGGCTTCTACCCACTTCTAACCACTTGTCCACTTAGTAATTTCTCCATTAACATTATTATTTAAATAATTTATTTTATATCCACTTTGACTTATAGTACACTTATCACTTCACTTTATTATTTAAATAATTTCTTCTTTGTAACCACTTTGACTACTTTGACCTTTTGGGGCTTCTAGATGACTCATGAGGGTTCTCCAACTTCACATGGCCATGACTCTCTAATCGTGAGGAGTTATGTGACGTTCCACATACCACCAGAAATGGCATGACATGTACTATCCATATATAATAGTCTTACCTTCATATATATTAAAAATCATGCCATTATACATCAAACAAACTTGGGTCCATTACCGAGACCTTTGTGCTACCAGAATTCGCTACCAAAATTTCTTCAAGGGTTGACATCAATGAAAACCAAACCAAATAATCAAGAATCTCCCCCTTTGAAATTGATGGCAACACTCTAATGCAATAATTAATTCATATCACTCATGGTCCCCCTGTGACCATCACTCCCCCTAGAACCATGCCTCTGTTCTCTTTCTCCAAGAATTTACCTTTGCATTTGATAAATCTCTCCCCCTTTGTCATCAATGATAAAGGTATATTTCCATCCGAGGTTGCTCCCCCTAACTAAAATATCCTTGGGGATACTCCCCCTGACTGAACTCCTCTTGAAACTGATACCCCAACCTGAACTATCCTCTTTATGGTACTTTCTCGTGTAAATCTAAGACATATAAGATAAGCATTCAAAAACATTCAATTTGGAGTAGAAATTACTCCAAGTTTCTGATGAAGATACTAAAAGGCTTCCCTTGGAAGCGGTTTTGTAAAGACGTCTGCCACTTGTTCTTTTGTGCCCACATATTCAACTCTGATGTTCTTCTCTACAACCCGTTCCCGTAGAAAGTGATACTTTATTGGAATGTGCTTCATCTTGGAGTGCATCAATGGGTTCTTTGAGATACTGATGGCGCTTGTATTATCACAATAGATTGGAATGGGCTCATCATACTCAACCTGTATATCTGTCAAAGTTTGTTTCATCCATAGAACCTGAGAACAATATCCTGCTGCTACAATATTCTTTGCTTTGGCTGTAGATAAAGATAATGATGATTGTTTCTTTCATAGCCAAGATACTAAACACTCACCCAAGTAGAATGATGCTCCACTGGTGCTTCATTGGTCATCAATGCAATTTGCCCAATTTGCATCTGTGTAGGTAATAAGTGATAGATCCTTTCCTTTTGGATACCATAATCCAAACTCTTATGTTCCTTTGATATATCTGAAAATCCTCTTCATTGCTAATACATGTGATTCCTTTGGTGCTGCTTGAAATCGTGCCACCTGTCCAACTGCCTGCATTACATTTGGTCTAGATGCTGTCACACATAGTAAGCTACTAATCATTGACCTGTATTGCCTCTCGTCTCTAGACTTTGAATCATCATCTTTCTCAACTTGCAACTGGTTTGCATAGGAGTGGTAAATGGTTTTCCATATTCCATTCCGAACCTCTTTAGATTTTCTCTGATATACTTAGTTTGATAAATAAAAATTTCTTGGCTTCTTTGATGTATCTAAAGACCAAGAAAGAAGGATAGTTCTCCAAGTAATGACATTTCAAATTCATTCTGCATATCCTTTGCAAATTTTTGGATTAACATGTCATCATTACTTCCAAAAATAATATCACCAACATAAACTTCAATTAATGAAATACTATCTTGAGTTACCTTGATGTAGAGGTTGCTGTCTGAACTTCCTTTTTTGAACCATGCATGTTGTAGATATTTATCCAGTCTAGAGTACCATGCTCTAGGAGCCTGTTTTAGACCATACAATGCCTTCTTCATTTTTTCACACGTAATCTGTGTTCTCTGATAACTGAAATCCTTCTGGTTGTTCAATGTAGAATTCTTCTTCAAGTTCCCTGTTCAGAAAGGCTGATTTCACGTCCATTCGATACACTTTAATATTCTTGGAGAATGCATAAGCTAAAAGCAATCAGATTGATTCCATTCTGGAAACTGGGGAAAATGTCTCTTCAAAGTCAATTCCTTCAACTTATGCATATCCTTCACATACCAATCTATCTTTGTTCCTTGTAACTTGTCCATATTCATTCAATTTATTTATGAAAACCCACTTTGTGCCAATCACATTCTTATTCTTTGATATTGGAACCAATTCCCAAGTGTCATTATTCTCTATTTGATCCAATTCTTCATCCATGGCCTTATTCCGGAATTCATCCTTGCTGGCCTCTTCAAAACTGTTTGGTTCAATCGTAGATAAGAGTGCTAGGTGCATTTGTTCTGGTGAATAGATTCTTCTTTTAATCTCAAATCCTACATCCTTATTTCCGATAATTTGATATGAAGGATGATTCATCTGTACTCGTTTGCTAGGTGTCTTTGGAGGCACTTGCTGAAATTTCTCTTCTACTTCTGTCTGATCCTCTTCATCTTCCCCTTCTACTTATTCTTCATCTTTTTCTTCTTCTTCCTAAATCTGCTCCACTGATTCATTTTCTTCTTCTTTTAATTCTAGTCCACATGATTCATCAACTTTTACATTGATGCTTTCCAAAACTTTGTTCAACCTTAGATTGTAACACTAGTATGATTTCCTTGTACTTGAGTAACCAACAAGTACTCCTTTGTCCACACGATAGTCAAACTTTTCCATTCTGCCATCTTCTCTTTTGATGTAACATTTTCTTCCAAATACTCTGAAGTGCTTCACATTTGCTGGTCTTTCTTTCCATAGCTCGTAGGGAGTTTTTTCATTGTTGTTTCCGAGCATTAATCTATTTTGAATCTGAACTATTATGTGCACTGCATGTGTAACAAAATATATTTCATTTTGGAATCCATTAGTATTGTTTGAGCCATTTCCTGTGTAATTATCATCCATTATGATAATGTTCCTTTGTCTCTGAGCCACTTTATGAACCAATCTATGAATCAATGCTCTTGTCCACTGTCATATATCTGTCCAAACCTGCTAAGTGTTCTTACAAATCCATCTTTGTCCATACTGTCCAAGACTCTACTGCACAACTGTCTAGAATGCTGACCCATTTATCACTATTACTATCATGAACTCTTCATTACTACAACTGATTAATCTATCAAACCGTACTTCTGCTAATCGACTGCTCTGGATCTGTCTACTCAAAGTATGCAAAATGCTTGAAGGATGGTTCTTTGGTCTGTCACAACTATCGCATAGACTCCCCCTGTCTAATATTCATATTACCTGGGAGTCTTTAAGCCAGATGGCTCAGACCAATTCCTGCTCTGATGTGTATTCATCATCATCTTCATTGGTAGATTCATCATATCTCTGAGCTCTAACTTATTTTTTTCTGTCTGTGGATTCATATTTCACTACAATGCCTAAAAGTACAATCTCTTGAACTTGTTCCTTATTTACCTGTCCTTCTTTTCTTTCAATTATTTTCCAAACCTTTATGTATATGACATCTTTCTTTTTCTCTGTATAATTTTCTTCATCTCATTTTATTTCCAATCTTGCGATATCTGGGACCTGGTCTTTGTTCACATGTTCTTCATGTTTTCTTATCCATACTTTCTTATAT
>JASDQU010948894.1:15029-26950 GCA_032191745.1 Picea mariana
GCTTCTCTTCATTCTCTATACATGAAGTGGATGTTTCTGTCTCTTCAACGTTCTTGTTGAGCTTGAAGATTTTACTTCTCAATATGACAACTTCTTCTTCAATCTTCTCAACCTCTTCTTCTTTCTTCATTATCTGAGACTTCATGACTTCTTCTGTTCTTTTCGCTTCTTCAAGCTGGATTTTTAATGTGATTATTTCTTCTTCAAGTCCTTTCTCTTCTTGACCAAACTCTTCCTCAAACTTGTCTAGATCATTAGTTCTTTCCTTAATATGATCTGTCAATATCTTCTCTCTCATTTCTGCTTCTTCCTTTTGTGCTGCTATGTTGGCTTCCAAATGATGCTTTTGATATTCAAGATTTTCTTCGATCTTTCTGGCTTCTTCTAGTTGAGTTCTTAAGTTCTCGATGACCTTTTGGGATTCTTAAAAAATGTGAACACTTTCCTTTTGTTTCATCAATTCTTTCTTGAGTGACTTGTTTTCTTCTCTTTGTTTTCTTAGTTCATCTAAAGCACTAATCAATTCTGCTTCATAATTTTCTTCCATTTCAATTAGTTTTTTTGTCTCATGACATTCTATTTCAAGATGTCTGCGTTTTTCACAATTAAATCAAAACAACATACCTCTGTTGATTATGTACTCTTCATCTTCTGAATATGTTTGACATGGTGAACATATTTATTCTTGATCTGTACCTGCATCTTCTTTGGAATTTTTTGAATCTGCGATGGGTGAAGAATATATATCATGTAGCTTATCCCAAAGTTATTTGGTTGATGAACATTTACCAACCTTTTCTCTTACCGGATTAGGTAATCCTTCCCAGATGAAATCCATTGCTATTTTGTTATTTTTCTTCAATTCCTTCTTGGATGCAGTCTTTGCCCTTTTTGAACTATCATATCCTGTAACGACTGATAGCCAAATATAATACCCCTGTGCCTGTAAAAATAATTTCGTCCTTCTACTCCACATATCATACTTTAAACCATTCCGACCATTTAACAATGGTACTCCATTCTCAGAATAATCCATGATCTCCTTCCAGTGGTTAAACTGTTTCCTGAAGGAACCTGCTCTGAAACCAATTGTTGGATTACTAAGAGGCAGGGTGAATAAGTAATAGAGAAATTTAATCATTTTAAACCATAAAATGAAAGTGTTATATCAATGTAGAATTATCATCCAATAGTTGCAGAGTAAATAAAAAATGAACAAATGCGAAATCATACACATATAAAGTACACTAGTGTTTTTACGTGGAAACCCAAAGTGGGAGAAAACCACATAACGATTTTTCTTATATGTATTTAAGAATTACATTAATTGAAGCATCAACTTCCTTTGTTTTCCAGTTGCAACTAGAAGGAGGCTCTAACCCCCTAGTTTCTCAGGCTACAACCCGAGGGAAGCTCCAACTCTCTAATTCTCTGGCTACAACCCCCTATGTTCTCCGTCTACAACCAGAAGGTGGCTACAACTACCTGTCCTTGCCCCGTCCAACTGCTCTGAAATATAGTAGAATGATGGAACCACTTTCACATTATCACTGTGAGATATACTACTATAAACCTGTACCAATCAACCTGCACTAAACAACATGTACCAATAACCTGAACCATGCATCAACCATGCACCAACCTGTAAAAACTTGTACCATAAACAAGTGCATCAACCATGCACCAAAATGTACCTCAACCTGTGCCATCAATGAGTGCATCAACCATGCACCAAATATATACCAATAATGCACCAAATACACATAAAATATGACTCATTAATATGTACCAACATCATCAACTATTCACCTCATGTATGTGCCAACCCATCAACTACTTGTCTCAACCATGTACCCAACATGTACCTCAACCGTACACCAATATAACCATCAAATTTTATCTAAAAATTCATCACTCTATCCATAAACCCAATACCATAAACCATTACATCAAACCATGTGCCACAACCTCACTTTTATACAACCTCTATTTGTAACATACCTCAACCAAAATCCCTCATTAATTTCATCATCCAAATTTGATTTATAAATATGTAATAGACTTGGTGTATATGATCACATACTTTCAAACCTTCCTTAACTTTAACAACACGAGACTAACATTTACATCAAGCTTTACTTTAGTCTCACATGACTAACTTTGGATTAGTCAACAAACCTAACTTGAAATAATCATAAATATGTACCTATAATGAATGAATATATTAAAATAATACACAATGTTCTTTAGTGTCTTTTATGCAATTCCTCTACGTTTCACTACTTGGAACCTCTCAGAAAATGATTTATAGAAAAAATGGCATACCTTGTTGAATTCTGGCTTATTCTAGAGAGTGAACTTGTAGAGTGTGCCCTGCACAGAATATTTGTTGTATGGATCTGAAAATGGTACAAAGAATACTAAAGATTGTACTATAACCAATACATTTTGTCTTACTGAATTTGAATATTTTGTGAAGAAGTTATGACGTTTTTACCCGAAACACTTGTTTTAGACTAGTTTTAGGACTAGCCACAAACCCTATTTTCCACAGAGTGTAACTCCAAAAATACAACGACCCACAAGATGAAATTTTTATCACAACTACTTGGATATCTTTCCTCAATGACCTCAACATTTCACGATCTAAATCATTCTAGAAAAAAATTTATTGTGAAAATGGTGAGATGACCTGTAAATAACATACCTTAGAAAACATCATCAAAATAATTTATCCTCCCTTGAATTTTGACCTTATTTACTTCACCTTCCCTATGAAATTTTCCTTAGATATCCTTTGGTTACCTCAGTCACTTGTAGATATTCAATATGCTCAAGTTTAATTAAATGAGAGACCCTTTCTTCTTATTTATACTTTTATGTAGCTTCCTCAAGGGGTTACATTCTAACCATCTTAAACCACTTTCCTTATTTTAGGGCTAACCCACTTCTAACCACTTGCCCACTTAGTAATTTCTCCATTAAATATATTATTTAAATAATTTATTTTGTATCCACTTTGACTTATAGTACACTTATCACTTCACTTTATTATTTAAATAATTTCTTCTTTGCAACCACTTTGACTACTTTGACCTTTTGGGGTTTCTACCCACTTCTAACCACTTAGTAATTTCCCCATTAAATTTATTATTTAAATAATTTATTTTGTATCCAATTTGACTTATAGTACACTTATCACTTCACTTTATTATTTAAATAATTTCTTCTTTGCAACCAATTTGACCACTTTGATTTTTTGGGGCTTCTAGATGACTCATGAGAGTACTCCAACTTCACATGGCCATAGCTCTCTAACTGCGAGGAGTTATGTGATGTTCCACATACCACCGGAAATTGCATGACATGCACTATCCATATAGAATAGTATTAAATTCAAACATATTAAAACTCATACCATTATACATCAAACAAACTTGGGTCCATTACCCAAACCTTTGTGCTACCAAAATTCACTACCAGACTTTCTTCAAGGGTTGACATCAATGACAACCAACCCAAATAATAAACAATATTCCCCTTTGGCATTGATGACAACACTCTCATGCAATAATGAAGTCATATCACTCATGGTCCCCCTGTGACCATCGATCCCCTTGAAACCATGCCTATGCACTCTTTCTCCAAGCATTTACCTTTGCATCTGATAAATCTCTCCCCCTTTGTCATCAATGGAAAATGTATATTTCCATTCATTGCTACTCTCCCTAACTTAACTGTCCTTGGGGATACTCCCCTGACTGAACTCTTCCTGAAACTGATCCCCCAACCTGAACTGTCCTCTTTATGATGCTTCCTCATGTAAATCTAAGATATATACAATAAACATTCAAAAGAATTCATTTTGGATTAGAAATTACTACGAGTCTCTGACGAAGATAATCAAAGGATTCCCTTTGAAGTGGTTTTGTAAAGATGTCTACCACTTGTTCTTTTGTGCCCACATATTCAACTCTGATGTTCTTCTCTGCAACGTGTTCCCATAGAAAGTGATAATTTATTGTAATGTGCTTCATCTTGGAGTGCATCAACGGGTTCTTTAAGATAATGATGACGCTTGTATTATCACAATAGATTGGAATGGGCTCATCATACTCAACCTGTATATCTATCAAATTTTGTTTCATCCATAGAACGAGTACAACATCCTGCTATTGCAATATACTCTGCTTCGGATGTAGATAAAGATACTGATGATTGTTTCTTGCTTAACCAAGATACTAAACACTCACCCAAGTAGAACACTGCTCCACTAGTGCTTCGTCGGTCATCAATGCAAGCTACCCAATATGCATCTGTGTAGGAAATAAGTGATAGATCCTTTCATTTTGGATACCATAATCCAAAATCTTCTATTCCTTTGAGATATTTTAAAATCCTCTTCACTGCTAATACATGTGATTCCTTTGGTGTTGCTTGAAATCATGCCACTTGTACAACTGCCTGCCTTACATATGGTCTGGATGCTGTCACATATAGTAAGATACCAATCATTGACCTGCATTGCCTCTAGTCTATAGACTTTGAATCATCATATTTTCTCAACTTGCAACTGGTTTGCATAGGAGTGGTAACTGGTTTGCAATCTTCCATTCTGAAGCTCTTTAGCATTTCTCTGATATACTTAGTTTGAGAAATAAAAATTCCTTGGTTGCTTTGACGTATCTGAAGACCCATAAAGAAGGATAGTTTTCCAATTAATGACATTTCAAATTCATTCTTCATATCCTTTGCAAATTTATGGCTTAACTTGTCATCATTACTTCCAAAAATCATATCATCAACATAAAATTCAATTAATAAAATACTATCTTGAGTTACCTTGATGTAGAGGTTGTTGTCTGGACTTCCTTTTCTGAACCCTACCTACTATAGATATTTATCCAGTCTAGAGTACCATGCTCTAGGATCCTGTTTTAGACCATACAATACCTTCTTCAATTTGCACACTTAATTTGCGTTCTCTGAGGACTGAAATCCTTCTGGTTTTTCAATGTAGACTTCTTCTTCAAGTTTCCCATTCAGAAATACTGATTTCACATCCATCTAATACACTTTAATATTCTTGGAGCATGCATAAGCTAAAAGTAATTAGATTACTTCCATTCTGGAAACTGGGGAAAATGTCTCTTCAAATTCGATTCATTTAACCCGTGCATATCCTTTACATACCAATCTATATTTGTTCCTTGTAACCTGTCCATATTCATTCAATTTATTTACGAAAACCCAATTTGTGCCAATCACATTCTTATTATTTGGTCTTGGAACCAATTCCCAAGTGTCATTCTTCTCTATTTGATCTAATTCTTCATCCATGGCCTTATTCCAGAATTTATCATTGCTGGCCTCTTCAAAACTGTTTGGTTTAATCGTATATAAGAGTGCTAGGTGCATTTGTTCTGGTGAACAGATTCTTCTTCTAGTCTCAACTCCTACATCCTTGTTTCTGATAATCTAATCTGAAGGATGATTCTTTTGTACTCGTTTGCTACGTGTCTTTGGAGGCACTTTCTGAATTTGCTCTTCTACTTCTGTCTGTTCCTCTTCATGTTCCCCTTAGAATTCTTCTTCATCTTTTGCTTCTTCTTCGTAAAGTTGTTCCACTGATTCATTTTCTTCTTCTTTTAATTCTCGTCCACCTGATTCATCAATTTTTGCATTGATTCTTTCCACAACTTTGTTCAACCATAGATTGTAACACTTGTATGCTTTCCTTGTACTTGAGTAACCAACAAGTGCTCATTTTTCCACACGAGAGTCAAACTTTCCCATTCTTCCATCTTCTCTTTTGATGTAGCATTTGCTTCCAAATACTCTGAAGTGCTTCACATTTGCTCGTCTTCCTTTCCATAGCTCGTAGGGAGTTTTATCATTGTTGTTTCTGAGCATTACTCTATTTTGAATGTGAACTGTTGTATGCACTGCATGTGTAAAAAATATCTGTCAATTTGGAATCCATTAGCATTGCTCGATCCATTTCCTGTGTAATTATCATCCATTATGATAATGTTCCTTTGTCTCTGAGACACTTTATGAACCAATCTATGAATCCATGCTCTCATCCACTATCATATATTTGTACAAAACTGATAAGTGTTCTTACGAATCCATATCTTTCTATACTATCCAAGACTAATCCAGGTGGATATCGGTGGCCACCCACCTTTTCCAACTAGCTCAAAACAATTTTCTGGCAATTTTGGTAATTTACTATTTTTAACATTTTTTAACTTCCGGGGCCATTTTGAGGGCCTAAATGAAGGATTTTTGGGATCAATATTCTCAATGATATCCAGCGGCTTTGATTGAGCCCCTAAAATGAATCTCCTCAACGATACCCTTCCAACGAGCTATCGTTCACCCCAAACTAAGATCATATGCCAAAGTTACACCCTCGGGAAGTTGATACACCAAACTACCCAAAACGAGGTCCATAAAACTGTTGAATTTTCATCTTCCGGGGTTAGGGTTTTGGATTTTCCTTATGATAAAAATGCCTTTGGAGCCTCATTGTAAAATCATATTCTCACATATGTGAGTATCCGTTACATCTCTTATCAGAGATAAGATGCCACCATTCTAGCGAGTCTTTCACTCTGTATTTTACAGTCTTTGTACATTTTTTCTCATTAATAGAAAATTGTGTATTAATGTATATATTTGTTTATGGTTTCATCTCTAATACATTTCTTTTATAATATTGGATATCCAAGATATCTCTATAGATTTCTTTATTATATCTCCACTCTCATTTCGTGCCGAAAATAATCTGTATTAGTGGTATTAGAGCAGACTGCTCTTGATCATTTTTTTTTGCAGTGCATGTCCCCGACGAGGTCTGAGTATAGCAAGTTGGGTATTGAAATTGTCTCTCTTGAAGACAATTTCTCTCGCACGCCTAAGAAACCCTCCATGGCGAAAGAAAAGAAAAATGACGAAGCAGACGATTCTATCAATATGTTACTTGAGCAAGCTCTCACACGACAGAGGGACGAAATGATGGAGAATTTTTTCCACATCCTTCAACGCCCGCCGATAGAAGCATGCAAATTTTCATCAAACAACCACTTTGGAAGCACCTCTCCTTTCAAGTTACAGGTTAATTTTGATATTCTCGTATTTGAAGGTCAAATAGATGTGGATGCTCTAGACAAATGGTTAAATATACTTGAAGGTTATTTCTCTGTTCACCATTTTTCCGATAGGGAAAAGATCACCTTCACACTCCTTAAATATCACCCCCATGTCAAACATTGGTGGGAAACTTACTACGAGCAAAGTTCCACAGAAGAGTCTCAAATATATGGGGCCGATCCCACTTGGGATTTTTTTTTGGATGCGGTAAATGAATAATATTACCATATTGGAAACTATGAGGACCAGTATATGAGATAGACCACATTGCGGCAAGAGATGGGCTAAGAAGTTTCAGAGTTCACCAATTACTTCCACACCTTGCGCACCAAGCTGGGTATCAAAGACTCCAAACGACATTTGGTTATGAAATACCGTGGGGCTCTACACAGATAGATCCAAACTAAAATGGATTTTCTGAACTTCTCATCACTCGGTGTTGCTTATTGATATGCTATTAAAATCGAGAAGAAATTTAGGCACCTAAAAAAATGGGAGTTCGGGTCTGTAAATCCGCAACAACCAAAGTATGATAAAGACGACGCTAATAAAATGTCTCTTGAAAACTAGTCCAAGCCACAAGAAAAGAAGGGTCACGGGAAGACAAAGGACACCGAAAAATGGTGTGATTTCCATAAAATCCCCTGGCACAACACCGATGAATGTCACTCAAAATAGTCATTGGTGGCTGAGATCAAAGACAAGGAGCAGAACCCTGATTCAGAATCTGATTATGAAAATACTGGTAAAAGACAGATCATCGATGCAGACCCCACTGCTATTGTCATGACCAAAATAATTGAATCAGAAGAACCAACCAATCCAGAAGAGGGGGAGCGCCTTTTTCATTCAAAGATGTGGGTGAAGGGGATCCCGCTACATTTTATTATTGATAGCGGAAGCCAAAAGAACCTCATCTCAGCAGAGGTCGTCAAACAATTGGGATTATCGAAAAAACCACACCCACAACCATACAACATCGGGTGGCTTCGCCAGGGACAAGATATTCATGCCATCCAACAATGTCGATTGTCATACGACATCCAACCCTTCAAGGATGAGGTATTATGTGATGTTGCCCTGCTGGATGTCTGTGATGTTCTCTTGGGCCAACCATATATGTGGAAGCACCATGCTATATATGAGTCTCGACCCCATAGTGTCATTGTTACTTTGGGGGGTCATCTCTACAGGATACCAGAGGTAGTTCCAACTACTGTCCCACCTAAACAATGCCGCAAGGTAGTATCTCATACTACAAAATTAAGATTCTTCACGATATGTTCAAAAGGTGAACAGAAGGATACTGCAACCACTACAACCTCGACCCAAGCATCTTCTATCCAACAGAAGCAGGTCGACAAGATTTCAACAAAGTGTAAAGATTCCTTCTGCACACATGAATCTCATGTAGCAAGACTGGTTAAAAAGGTCCAACCCTTCCAACCATAGGTTCGTGACAAACTTCAACAAGCTAAGCAACACAACTTCTCCAACAAAGCAAGCGACTCATCAAGATGAAGATTCAACAAACAATTTTCCCTCTCCCCCGGGCACTCAACGAAATGGATACCATTTCTTCCTAAGGAGGGAGGATTGATCTAGGTGTATATCGGTGGCCACCCACCTTTTCCAACTAGCTCAAAACAATTTTCTGGCAAATTTGGTAATTTACTATTTTTAGCAGTTTTTAACTTCCAGGGCCATTTTAAGGGCCTAAATGAAGGTTTTTTGGGATCAATATTGTTAATGATAGTCGAAGGATCTGATTGATACCAAAAAATGAATCTCCCCGACGATACCTTTCCAACTAGATATTGTGCACCCCAAATGGAGATCGTATGCCAAAGTTACGCCCCTAGGAAGTTGATACACCAAACTACCCAAAATAGGGTTCATTAAACTGTTGGATTTTCATCTTCCGGGGTTAGGGTTTAGATTTTATTTATGATAAAAAATCCTTTGGAGCCTCATTGTAAAATCATATTCTCATGGATGCGAGTAGCCGTCACATCTCTTCTCAGAGATAAGCTGCCACCATTCTAGCGAGTCTTTCACTTTGTATTTTACAGTCTTTGTACATTTTCACTCATTAATATAAAATTGTGTATTCCTATATATCTGTGTTTATGGTTTCATCTCTGATACATTTCTGTTATAATATTGGATATCCAAGATATATCTGTGCATTTATTTATTATATCTCCACTCTCGTTTCATGCCATAAATAATTCGGATCAAAGACTCTACTGCACAACTGTCCATAATGCTGATCCATTTATCACTATTACTATCATGAAGTATTCATTACTACAACTGATTAATCTATCAAACTATAATTTTGCTAACTGACTGCTTTGGATCTGTCTACTCAAATTTTTCAAGTTGCTCGAAGGATGGTTCTTTGGTTTGTCACAACTATCGCATAAACTCCCTCTGTCTAATATTCATATTACCTGAGAGTCTCTAAGCCGGATGGCTCAGAACAATTCCTTCTCTTATGTGTATTCATCATCATCTTCATTGGTAGATTCATCATCTCTCTGAGATTTAACTTCTTTCTTTTTGTCTATGGATTCATCTTTCACTACAATTCCTGAAAGTACAATCTCTTGAACCTGTTCCTTATTTACCTTTCCTTCTTTTCTTTCAGTTATTTTCCAAACCTTTATGTATTTGACATCTTTCTTTTTCTCTGTAGAATTTTCTTCATCTTGTTTTATTTCCAATATTGCGATCTCTTGCATCCTTGTTCCCGATAAATTGATCTGAGGGATGATACCTTTGTATTCACTTGCTAGGTGTATTTGAAGGTACTTGCTATACTTGCTCTTGTACTTCTGTTTGATATTCTGCATCTTCCCCTTCTACTGCTTCTTCATCCTTTGCTTCTTCTTCGTAAAACTGTTCCATTGACTACTTTTCTTCTTCCTTTAATTTTCGTCCTCCTATCTCATCAACTGTTACATTGATGCTTTCCACAACTTTGTTGAGCCTTAGATTGTAACATTTGTATGCTTTACTTGTACTCGAGTAACCAACAAGTATGCCTTTATCCACATGAGAATCAAACTTTCCCATTATGCCATATTCTCTTTTGATGTAGCATTTGCTTCCAAAAATGATGAAGTGCTTCACATTTGATGGTCTTCCTTTCCATAGCTCGTAGGGAGTTTTGTCACTGTTGTTTCTGAACATTACTCTGTTTTGAATGTGAACTGCTGTATGCACTGCATGTGTCCAAAAAAAATCTGTCAATTTAGAATCTATTAACATTGTTTGATCCATTTCCTGTACTGTCTTGTTCTTTCTTTCAATGAACCCATTCTATCGAGGTGTCCTAGAAATAAAGAATTTCCTTTTTATTCCATGCTTGTTGCAGAAATCCATAAATTCCTATGAATTAAAATCTCCTCCATTGTTCGATCTCAAGAATTTGATTTTTGAATACATTTCATTTTCAACCATTTCCTTGTATACCTTGAAGTTTTCAAATGCTTCTGATTTCTTCCTGAGAAAACAAACTACAGTCATTCTTGTATAATCATCAACCAATAACATAAGGTATTTCTCACCTTTTAAACCCTTTGTTCTGGTTGGTCCAACTAGATCAATATGCACAATTTCTAGTGGTCTTGTCATAGAGTATTCCTTTGATTTGAACCTGGTCTTTGTTTTTTTTCCTTGTTGACAATGCTTGCATAATGTGTTGGTTGGATTTGTGATCTGGGGGATTTCTCCGACTACTTCCTTTTTGATGACTTTGACAAGGTTATCGAAGTTTGTGTGACCCATTCTTCTATGCCATAGCCAAAATTCATCTTCCTTTCCTAGACAACACTTTTCATTTCCAATTTCACTTAATACATATATGTTGCTTGAAGTTCTTACATTTGTTGCGACCAATTTACCTGAAACTACTTTTATTATCTTTCAATTTTGTGAATCGAAAATAAGTTTGTGACCTTTGGTCACAGATTTGACTTACACTTAGAAGATTATGTTTCATATCTTCCACAAATAGAACATTTTTACCTTGGTATTCTTGTTTCCAATTCTGACCGTCCCCTTTCCAATGATTCTAGCTAAGTTGTCATTTCTAAAGGAAACTGATCCATCTCTTTCCTTTTTCGAGGTTAGAAACCTGTCCTCATCACCTGTCATGTGTTTTGACCAGCCACTATCAACATACCAACCACGTTTCTTTTTCTTATCTTGTAGGACGAGTGTGCATTCTTCATTGTTATACTAATTCTACTTTCTTATCCATGTTCTTTGTTGAGGTTTCTGTTTGTACTTGTTGTTATTCTGTTGTGATTCTCTAGAAGGAACTACCATTCTACAATCTTTGGCCATGTGTCCAAAGTTGTTTCACTTGTATCATTCCACTTAAGTGTTCAAAGATTCGAACCTGTTGTAGCTTATTTTCTGTGTTTCACCAGGACTTCTTGGATAACCATTTTGTGCATGACTTTCAAGGTTGTTTCTATTTCTTCTATTTTATATGCAATTTACATTTTTATGTCCAAAATTATTACATTCAAAACATAAAAAAATATAGTTTGATACATGGGAATTGAAGATATTCTGAAGGGAGTTACTCTTCTGAACTGATCTTCTTCTTGAAATCCTCTTCGTTCTGGCTACTGTGGATTTTGGAATCTGAATCTTTTAGGTGGTGGAGCATCTCTGTAATGGAACCTATTGTTTTCTTCCTTCTCAGGAGATCCTCTGACTGTCTCTGCATAGCTTCTTGATTTTTT
>JASDQU010948895.1:3885-32622 GCA_032191745.1 Picea mariana
TTTGGAAAAAAAATATTGACCCTACCTGCCCCTTTTTAGTTTCCCCATCCTCATGGCCCATACTCGTAGCCAAGACTTGGAAGCTCGCTTCAACACCTTGCAATCTGGTCTCATCGAGACCCAACAAGAATTGAAACAACTCAGTGCCAATGTTGTCACCATCAATACAGCCATGCAATCCTCAATGGAGGAAATCAAATAAGACCTCACCACCCAGCTTGAATCTGTCTTTTCGGCACTCTGCACCAAACCGCATATCCCTACAGATAACCATTCCTCTTCCTCATCTCCACATACTGAAGGTGACCATTCCTCTCATTCCCATACCTTTCAGAGCCATCACTTTCAACGTGGCCTACGCCTTCCGCGGGTGGATGTGACCAAATTTGATGGCTCGGACCCCACTGGTTAGGTAACCCAAATGGAACATTATTTCTCTTTATAAGGCATTACAGATGACTTGGCCAAACTCCGGTATGGTGTTCTCCATCTAGAAAAAGAACGTTGGGAATGGTGGAAATGGAGAAAAACTTCTCGTCAAGGGTATATTTCTTGGACACACTTTGTGGCAAAGCTTTATGAACGCTTTGACACTGACACCAACCATTTGGGCCATTTGAAAAAGTTGAAACAATCAGGAACAGTGGAAGACTTTATAGCTTCCTTTGAGTGCCTGGATTTTCGGACAGAGGACATGTCTGATGCCTTTTTCCGAGAATGTTTTATCAGTGGCCTCAAGGATGAGATTTGGGCCCATGTCCTCATGGCTCAGCCTCGGAGTTGGGTGGAGGCTACTAAAAGAGCTAAAGAAGCACAACAAGTTGTATCTTCTCAAAACTGGAAACCCTCCTTTATCCCTCACCCTAAACCGGTAAATCCCACTACTCCCTCTGCTCCACTAAAGATCCAAAAATTGACCAGGGATGAAATGGTTGAACGCCAACTCAAAGGCCTTTGTCATAATTGTGATGACAAATATTTCTCGGGCCACAAGTGTAAGGAACAAAATATTTTTATGGCCATCTCCGAGGATATTTCGGAAGAAGATATTGAAACTCCCCTTGTGTCTGAGTCACCTAAAACCCCTGACATAACCCCTCCCTCAGACCCTCCCGAAGTAGATCCGGTCATTTCCCTCAGTGCTCTAACTGGCTTCTCCTCTCCCCAAACCCTCAAGATAATCGGTTACATCAAGCATCGGAAGGTCATCATTCTGGTTGATAGTGGAAGCACCCATAATTCTATTAATCGCTGCATTGCCCAAGAAACTCATTGCTACATCCATGCCGTCAATAATTTCCAAATCATGATTTCCAATGGTGGCTCCATGAAATGTGGAGGGCATTGTGAAAATGTGCGTCTCCAAATTGATGACTACCACCTGAAATCTCATATGTTTTTTATAAACATGGGCGAGTGTGACATTGTGTTGGGTGCAGACTAGCTAAGGAATTTGGGTCCCATTGTCATGGATTTTTAGGAATTAACCATGTAATTTTACCAGGAGGTCCACCAATATAAGTTCCAAAGCATCATCGTTCACCTGAGATCATTAGTTCCCATCGCATGGAAAAGCTGCTCAAAAAGGGTCATTCTGGTGTTATTGCTCAACTCCATGCCATCCAAGCAACATAAACACCCTCGGTGTTGCAAGACCTCCAAGACATCCTTTATAAACATCAAGTGGTCTTTTCCTCTCCCCAGGGACTCCCTCCTTCACGTGGTGTTCATGATCATTCCATTCCCCTTATACCCGAAAGCCTTCCTTCCAATATATGTCTGTATCATCACCCCTTTTCCCAAAAAAATGAAATTGAGAAAATGGTCAAGGAACTCCTTAAAGCATGCATTATTTGCCCTAGTACGAGCCCCTACTCTTCTCATGTGGTCATGGTCCTAAAGAAAAAAGGTTCTTGGTGAATGTGTCCTGACTTTCATTCCCTCAACAAACTTACCATTAAAGAAAAATTTCTAATTCCTGTCATCGATGACCTCCTGGATGAATTGTGTGGCTCCCAATTCTTTACTAAACTTGATCTTCGTTTGGGCTACCACTAGATACGTATGAAAGAGGCAAAAATTCCCAATACTTCCTTTAGAAATCATGAGGGCCACTATGATTTTTTGGTCATGCCCTTTGTCTTGTGTAATGCCCCCTCCACCTTCCAAAGCCTCATGAATCATGTCTTCCATCTTTTTCTCTGTCATTTTGTCTTAGTTTTCTNACCCTCATCTATAGCAAGACCTGGACAAAACATCTTTCTCATGAGGATCGAGTTCTCCATCTACTCTCTCAACACCAACTTTTCCTGAAACAGTCTAAATGTGCTTTTGGCACCTCAGAAGTAGAGTACTTGGGTCATCTGGTTGACAATATCGATGTCAGGGTGGATCCTAAAAATATTGAATCTATGCAAGATTGGCCTCACCCAAAGACTCTCAAAATATTGTGTGGATTTCTGGGCTTAACAGGTTATTATCGCAAGTTTGTTAAGAATTGCAAAAAGATTGCAGCACCTCTCACTACTCTCCTAAAAAATAACTCTTTCACTTGGACTCCAGCTACTGCTCAAGCTTTTCAAACCTTGAAGATGGCCATGTGCACCACTCCAATCCTGGCCCTTCATGATTTCACAAAGACCTTTGTCTTGGAATGTGATGCTTCAGGGAAAGGAATTGGTGCTTTCCTTATGCAAGAGGGTCGGCCTTTGGCCTTTACTAGCAAGCAACTATCTGAAAGAAATCTAGGAAAATCTATCTATGAAAAGGAAATGTTGGCTATTCTACATGTTGTTGATTTGTGGTGCCCTTATCTATTGGGGCAATGCTTCCAAATTAAGACAAACCATCAAAGCCTCAAGTATTTTTTGGAACAACGCATTTCCTCCCAGGAGCAACAAAAATGGGTAACTAAGCTATTTGGCTATGATTATGAGATCATTTACAATAAAGGTGAAGAAAATGTGGTTGTGGATGCATTTTCACACAAATATGAAGATGAAGGATCCCTTTTTTCTCTTTCCTTCATTGTACCAGATTGGCTCCAAGTTTTTCGCTAGGAATGGCTACAAGATCCCAAAAGTTCGCAACTAATCCAACAATTGCAGTCCAGTGCTCCAGCTCCCCCAAGGTACTCTTGGCTCCATTATGAGCTTTGATACAAAGTCCATTTGTATTTAAGTAAACAATCAAATCTTAAATCCACAGTACTTTCTGAGCTTCATTCTACACCGACAGCGGGGCGCTCCGGGTTCACCAAAACCTATGACAGGGTCAAACATTCTTTTTTCTAGGATGGTATGAAACAGGACATTTGTAATTTTTTTGTTGAATGTGATGTGTGTCAATGCAACAAGGGAGAAACAGTCAAATCTTCAGGAAAACTACAACCGCTCCCGATTCCACCTGCTATTTGGAAGGACATCTCTATGGATTTTATTACAGGCTTACCCAAATCAGGAAATAAATCAGTCATCATGGTGGTTGTTGATCACCTTTCCAAGTACACTCATTTTTGTGCTCTTCGACACCCGTTTACAGCATCCATGGTGGCTCAAATTTTCATGGATCAGGTCTTCAAGCTCCAGGTCATGCCACACTCTATTGTTTCTGATCACAACCCCACTTTCACAAGCAATTTTTGGCAAGAACTGTTCAAGCTACAAGGCACCCAATTGCATCTCAGTACAGCTTATCATCCCTAGACTGATGGTCAAAAAAAAGGTTCTCAACAAGTGTTTGGAAACATATTTGAGGTGTTTTGCCTTGAAAAAGAAAAATCAGTGGGCTCAATGGTTACCCCTAGCTAAATGGTGGTACAACACTTCATACCATACAGCTACAATCATGACTCCTTTTGAAGTGGTATATGGACAGAAGCCACCATCAGTTCTCTCATACTTACCTGGTGTCTCGAAGGTCTAGGTGGTTGACCAAACACTTACAGTTCGAGAGGCTATTTTCTGTACCCTCAAAGAGAATTTGGTCATGACACAGAATCGCATGAAGCAACAAGAAGATCAAGGTCCCTCTGAATGTCAATTTGAAGAAGGGGATCAGGTGTTTCTTCGCCTGCAACCTTACAAGCAGAATTCCCTCAAGTTTGAGCATTGTCAGAAGCTAGCACCCAAATTTTATGGTCCTTATATAGTTCTCAAGCGTGTGGGATAGGTGGCCTATCAGTTAGCTTTTCCCAGTCATTCAAAGCTACATCTTGTTTTTCATGTTTCCTACTTAAAGAAGGTGATTGGAACTAAGTGCCAAATTCAAACCAACCTTCCCAAGTTAGCCGAACAAGAATCCATTTGGCTAAAGCCACAGGCCATTTTGGACTATCGTGAGAGTTGCCTACGTCAGAGAACCATCAAGGAAGTGTTAATCCAGTGGAAATATACAAATCTAGTAGATGCCACTTGGGAACCAGCTACCATTCTACAGCAATTTCCACATCTCAAGCCTTGAGGACGAGGTTTTTTTTAAGGGGGAGGACATGGTAGGGTCCTAACCTGCACATAGGTAGAACAATATATTCAGATGTAATAAAGGTCAATATTAATAAGGCCTTGCAATAAAATAGAATAAGTCGAATGTAAGAAGACCTAATAGAAGATTTCGCTTCTAGAAGGATATTCCTCTAGATGCTTCTTTTGATAGACATATTTAGTATAAATAGGAGTCAAGGGTATAAGAACCCTAGCTTGGAGATTATTGTAATAGAGCTCTGCTCGACTGGAGGTTGCCCCGTCGAAGAGGCCCGTGAAAATTTCTCTCACAATCTAAGTGTTATTTCTGTTGTTATTCTTATATCATTTCAGTGTTATTGTGGTGATTATTCTAATTATATTGTTGTTATTCCTCCATTTCTAGCATTTTATTTATGTTCAACATACTTTTATATCTAGTATATTACATTTTTCAACTTTCCAAGTTCCAATTTTACCATAGGCTTCAAATTTGGATTGATTATTCTTATTTTTTTCCTGAAAGTATTTGTTACTTCTTTGACTGGTATGGTATGTTGAAAAATGGACTTGTCCTATTCTTTCAAATCATCATAGCTCAATGCAAAAATATCCTGAAATTATTTGAAGAGAAGAGTATAATCATCAATTTCTTCAAAAGTGTAGCTAGTACCAAGGTTTATATATTTTGGAGCTTCAATCATACCATTGTTTATTTTTTGGTATCTTGCACTTTTCTAAGGGAGGAATCATCCACTATGCACATTTCCTTTGTTTGATCAACTCTTGTGAAGATTTAAGCCTAATATAATTCTTTGGAAGAAAAGTAGAACTTTGATTGTGGGTCTCTTTTTTATTGATTTGTCCTTCTTTAATATACATCTGCATTTATTTTACTGGTCTTAATGATGTTTATTGCAAGTATACAATGAAATTCACAATATGTTCACCATTTTCAAAAACCTTTCAATACTCTTGATTATTTGGATTTGACAGACAAAAAATTGTTTTACCTTGAAAAGTATTAGGATTTTGAGAATCATTAGTATTAAAAATAGAGGTTGCAACTGCCAATGGGTCTTCTTTTTTATTCTTCTCTCAAGGAACAAAGGTTATATTGAAGTAATTGAATGAATCTATAATATCCTTGGCTCTTTTTTTATAATGCTTCTTCTCCTTCTTGTACCTTTTTCTGATAAGATTGATAATTAAATCTGAGTCTCCAATTTCCACTAAATCATTAACTTTATTTTGAAGTGCGAGAGTCAATCCTTGAATTAATTCTTCATACTCAAATTCATTATTGGTGCAAGGAAACTCAAGTCTAATTGCATGTGGATAAATATAAGATTGAGGACTTTTAAAAACAATGTCAGCTCCAATGCTAGATTTAGAAAAAGCACCATCAAATGACATTTTCCAAAACCCTTCAAAAGTGTTGTCGATTATTTGTTTGGGAGAACCTATTTTCTATGTATTGAAGACAACATAATTTACAATCCCAACACAATATAGTTCTACATCATTTTAGCCCCCTTTTTATCTAATGGTGTGGGATTTCTTTGTCCTCATGGTACATTGATCAATGTTCAATATTTTTTTGGGAGAATCATGCAACTCCCATCATTCGTAATGTATCCTCCAATCATTGATCACCAATCTCAACCAATGAAAAAGCCACATGTCAGGGAAACATCAACCATTATTATGGTGAACATTGTTGTAATATGTGGTGCTACACTTATCCAGCCACAAAAGTCTTTGATTTCACCATAAATACGTAATTTTTTGGAATCAATGGCATAAATTATTTCACCCGTCTCATAATACTTTGTGCATTCCAGTCCAAGAGCCTCCATTATAAATAATGAAATAATATTGTTAGTGGCTCCACTATCAACCAAGCAATTGTGCAGTGCAAATGATTTTCCAATGATATGTAGAATGGTGAAACCTTTCCTCTTGGTCTTTCTAGTATAGAATTTTTTTGTCGTTTGGTGTTCATAACAGTTGATTCTATCCTTTAACCGGATGAACTCGTATCATCCAAATTTTTTAGAATATTTTCTCTTTACTGAGGTATCTTGACTACCTCCATAAATGGTAGAGTGATCTGAATCCTTGTCAATTCATCAACCATATTATGAGTCATTTGTGGTGGTTGTTTGGATTGATTTACAATTGGTTATTGTTTAGTTGGTTCTGGAACATTACTTTTTTCCTTTTCTTTAGTTGGTTGATCTCTAGAATTGAACTTGTTTGATTGATTTCTGGTTTGAAAAACATTGTCTTGCTCTGTATAATCATATTCTTCTTGTTCATTAGAGATTTTAAAATATGATGAACTTTCTTCCGTTTGCACTAATTCTAATATTTGGTTTTGGTCACTCATTGACTCTTTATAAAACTCCTCATTGTTTTCAATAAAAGAATCTTCTTCAATCTCTTTTAGCATGACAACATTTGGATTTGAAACTCGAGGAGCTTTGGGTCTGTGCTCTTCATTTCTCTGAATTCTATCAACTATATTTCTGAAGTTTGGTTACAAAGGCCTTGCATATTGATGTTGTGGAATAACATTATCATGCCTCTTCAAACGAGTTATATCGTTTTTCATGTCGGATTTTTCAATTCAAATATGTTATCTCTACATTCTGATGGGTTCTTTGAGCATCTTTAGGAGCAGGAATATTTCTCACATTCGAGGGTTGTCCTTGAAAAATTCCTCTTCCAATTCCTTATTCTCCAATTTATTTGGATGAAGATGGAGCCTAAGATGATATAGATAAGCTTTTCATCTATCTTTGAACTTTTCCAAGAATAATTTTTGAATCAAAAATACTTTCCTTCCATCTCAACATATTTCCTTCCATCTCAGTTGCTTTCCTCATTTCCTCATCCAGTGTTACAATTTGTGCATCCTTTATTGCAAGTTAAAATTTGATGGAATTGCATTCTTATAGCACCCAAATATGATTGGTTCATTTGAGTGTTGGTCTTTTGGAATTCAATATAAAGTCTTGAAAAAACACAAGTTGAAATATCTAATCCTTTGATGCAGGAGAATCGCCAATGTCAAGCAAGCGTGGGGCAAGCGCCAACACATTTTGGACACATGATAAATTGTTTAAAAACTTTTGAATTTAATGTGCCAATCTTAAATGAGATAATTAAGAAGGAGCACACTTGTAATATTGTAAATGACCTTGAGCGATCTACTCTCGTCCATAGTAGGTAGAAGGAATTTATGATAGTTAATGCAAGTAGATAGAATTTAATGCGTAGATTAGACAGTTTTAGAATGAGAGAGGGAAACGGGATATAGACACCCTCATTGTGTATTGTAAGGGAGGATGCCAATTGAGAGCATAATAGTGAAGAACATTACCAAGAGAAGAGCATACAGAGATGGAATAGAGAAGTTGTGTTTGAAAAACACCCATGTATAGAGATTTGAGTTAATAGAAGAAGTCTTAATTCAGATTCATGGTGTTGTATTTGTTTCTTGTATGTGTATGTTGAATGGTATGTTCATGGTTTTACTCTTTCTGTTATACATTTGCTTTTATGCTATGTATGAATGATTTCTTGTTAAATGTTTGAAGTCTGAGAGAGAAAGAGTTAGGAAATGAGTTTCAATTGTTTCTCTATCTGAGCAAGGATTCCTGCAAGGAGTGAAGTTGAATTGTCCGCAAGGAGTGAGTTGACAAAAAGGGTTCAGAGGTTTTGTCTCTGAAAGCTCAGACAGGTTAGATTTTGTTTTCATTTCCTCTGAAGAGCAACTTTGACGCAGGAGTCGTGCAAGGTGTGCACAGACCAAGCTTGAATCCAGGGTTTGAAACCTGAGAAACTATTAAGGGACGGATGCTGCAAGGATTGCGCAGAGTCGAAGGTGCTAAACATTGAAGTGTTTGAAGGTTTCCGCGAGGAGTGTGTGCAAGAGTTTCAAGAAAGACTCAAAGTCATGGGAAACCTCAAAAGGATTTGAACCTGCAAATTCATCGAAGGGAAGAGACAATGGTCAAAATTCTTCATAGAGAATTTGTGAAATCCCACCTGTCGTCCGATCTGACAGAGAAGCAAGGAGGTTATGGTTATTTCCAGAGTTTCAAGCTCGGGAGTTCGTGAGTCGTCAGATCCTCACTTAGATACCCGTCAGTCGTGGGATCTGACAGGAGTTGCACGAGGGTTAAACTCTCGCAAGCAGAGTGAAGGTTCTGAAATATGTCAGGATATCGAGGTTTCTGAATTCGGAGTACCGAAAGTCTCGACGACAAGAGATCGGGTCACTTCATAGTGAAAATCTCGATTTTGATCTGGACCATCCATCTGTTGAGACACGTGGCAGAGATCAAGAACCCATCGGTATTTTGTCTACTGGGGTTTTGAGTTGACAGAGAAACTGCAACATCAAGGAATCACAAGTCACGAAATCCTAAGACTGAATCAGGACCATCCATCAGTTGAGATACGTGGCGACGATCAAGAGCCTGTCGGCATTTTGAATGTTGGGATTTCGAGGTTCAAGAGGACAGGAGGACATCATCATTTGATTTCACAAAATCGCGAAATGATCGAGGACCGTCCATAATAGGAGGACGCATGGCGAAAATCCGAGAATTCGGAAACAATTCCAATAGGAGACCCCATCAGCATTTCGAGATTCAGTGTTTCGCGAATCCTGAAGACAAGAAGCACGCACATTTTGGAACCGCGATGTCCGAAACCCTGACAAGGTGGAAAGCTCCATTGTGGGGTCAGCTGACATCATTTCATCATATAGGAGGATTGGAAATCAGAACTTCAGGAGTTCCAAGGGAAAGAACCCATAAGCATTTGATTTTCCTGAGATCACGAAGTGACAAGGACCATCCATCTCGAGGGGACGTGTGGCAGCAATCTAGGAGTTAGAGAAAAACATCAAAAGGCAAGGTCATTTCGGCACTTCAGGAATTGGCAATTCGGGAGTCGAGAGACCAAGAGGTCGGGCACTTGAGTCGCGAAAACCCGAAAGGGATTGCGGTCATATAAGGAGAGGTCATGTGGACCCAAGGTATAGCCCAAGGGGCTAACTGAAGTTAAAATCCATTTCGGAAAATTGGCATATCGAAGATCAGGGAATCAAGAAGACTAAGGTTCTCAACAATGGGAATCGTGAAATCCCGAAACCCAAAATTTCTGTCAAAAAGAGATCAGGTATGCGCAGAAGTCGTGACAGGGGAAAAGGAAGGACCTGTGAATCGGGTTTTTAACAAAGATTCTAGTGAGGAATCGAAAGAGCCACTTCGGCTCGAAGGTGAAATTAGAACGATTTGTTAAGACTGGGAGGTCAGCGCAGAGACTATGGCCGAGGCAAGGGCACAGTAGGCGTCATCCTTTCATTTTTTTCAAGGTGTATTTGAGTGAACAAAGTGAGAAAAGTATGGTATGCAATAGGCTGAGAGTAAATGGTCATAAACATGTCTTCCATATCATCAAAGGAACAGGTGGAATTTGTTGGAAGTGAGAGGTGCCAGTCATATGTTGGAACTATTAAAGTTTGAAGAAAAACTCTCACCATAATGTCATCATGTTCAATCAAGTGGATGTCAAAGATGGTGAGGAATTGATCCATATGCTTTTTTGGGTCCATGTTCCCATCGCCTATGAATATAGAAAGAATGCCTTGAGGGAGATTAGGAAATTGATGTTGCTCACCTTTTAATTTAAGGGGACTGGATCTTTGTCTTCTTCTTTTTTTTCTTTGGCCTTAATTTTCTCTTGTATTATCATTGGGAATCTCATTTATTTCCTCTTCTCGATCTCCCATTTCTATGATCAAATCCTAAGATGTGGAACCTTGATTTTCTTGATAAGTCTCAAGAATCTTATTTTTTGTTCTTGTTAATGGTACTTTGTATGGTTCAAGCTTCATAACTTCATTGATGTCTCCTTCATCTTTGAAATTTAGCTATTTTTTTGGTTGTACCGTGACTCTCCAAGTACGTTCGAGTTCTTGTTTATTTCTAGCAGTAGAAAGAGCCAAATTGTATAATTGGTGCAATATGCTTCTTTGGTCTTCAATTCTAATCGGTATATGGGGTTGATTGGGATTTTCTCAAGTCATTCAATTATTTTGGTCTATGAAACTATCCTTTTGTTGATTTTTCAATATGTTCGACAAAAATGTTGATCCAAAAGATCGTTCAAGATCTTAAAGATAATATCACGAGGATAAATCCTCCTACATTTTTAGAGAGGTGGTACTCCTCTTTTAAATAAAATACAAAGTTTACAGGGCATGCTCTAAAATACCATACTTTTAAGGAAATAAATATTCACATGCAAATAATGCCTAAGAAAGGACCAGGCATATTCATAAATGAATATTCACAATATTGTACAAGATTGTAAATCATTAAAATGAGAAATCTTAAATGACTCCATTTCCATCATAGAAATATCAAAGTAGAACATATCATTAGACAAAATAAGAAATAAGGACCACATTTGCAGAGAACTTAACATGATTTTTCAATTAAAAATCAAAGATATTTTGATAGAAACATTCTTGAAATATCATGCTTAAAACTCAAAATCAGAGAAATCACTAGACATGTGCCCTGAATAATTATCTGGGGAAGCTCATAAAAATATAAAAATGTTTTTTTTAAAAGGTATATAGTATTTGTAAAAGTGAATGCATTCATCCTAAATAGACTCGGATGGGGCTCTCGTGGACCAATAATAAATAGAAATACCTAGAAGAAACAAAGAAGACATAGTTAGGAATCGATCTTTGGTTTTCACAAATCATGAAACAGAAAAGGTTGGACGACTGCTAACTGAGAAGAAAAGGAAGTAAAGGTTTAACGAGATGACTACTTGACTTACTATGATGGGAAAAATGGACTCTTCATTTGCTTGTTGAAGTCTATTTTGTATGTTGCTTGGCTAGAGGTTCTCTAATGGTATTAACTACTTCTTGTTGATCTGATTCAATTATTTTAACTAAGGTATTCTTTAACCATATTTCAATGTACTCCCGCATGAGAAAAAACATTGTTTCATGCTTGGTATTGGTGTCGAACAACTCATTTTCCATATCTTTAAAATAAAAAATTAGTTGGTTAAGTGTATCTTCATTGTATTCGTTTTTGTTTACACACCTAACCAACCACTTCTCAACTTCTTCCACTGAATATTCAGTTAAATTGTTGAATTCACTTGCCCACAAAATTTTAAGGGCATCCAATTGTTTTTGCAGTTGATCCATTGAAAGTAGTATTGACTCCATTATCAAGCATGGTCCCTCCAATTATTTGGTTAAGTCAACAAGATTAAGTAATAAATCACATATTTTTGAATGTATAGTGTCACATTCAACAAGCATTTCTCTTAAACACTTGATCTTCCTGAAAACTGTAGGTGCCAGAGAGACTGGTGTCTTTCCCTGTAGATGAATTATTATTTTCTCACTGTTAAACTTGTCTGTGCACTAGAGAACTAATTCTTTAAATTTAGACACTTTTGGCATACACTCAGCTAATGCAATCCCAGAAGTCTAGAGTTTGTTTGAATTTCTTTCTTGAGGTGAAAGTGCCAAATACCACTTGAAATATTTGGACCACTAGAATTCATGGTCTTCTCATCCCAAAGTATCAATAGTATCTCCACAATATAGTTCTTTTTTATTATTCGACATACTTGGAAAATATTTATTTTGAAGGAATAGTTGGTGGTTTTGTCGAAGTAATACTTTTTACAGTGAGGATTTAGTACCTTACTAAATTCACCATGTATTTCCTTGATATCACATGTTGTAGAACTTAGTTCGAAATTGTTAATTGCATGATTTGATTTGGATTAAAGGAAGGGATTTTATGAGAATCACATCATCTAATAACAATAGTAATTCATAAATGTGGTGATAGGATCACAAATGTTCTTGGGGAGTGTGATTATGTATCAGCGTGAATGAAAAATGGCTTATGGAAGTGTAAAATGAGTAATGCAAGGGGCGTTCTAGTGAATGCAGGTTTTTGGGTTGTGGGATGTAGGATATGGGGGGGACTCCTAAATCTGAAATGAAGAAATAGACTAAGTATAAAAATGATCCATTTTTCATGATGTGAAAGTGCAAGGGTCATTTTGGAGAGGGCGGAAGTGTAGGTTGTGGGTTTGCGTACCTTCTATGATAGTTCTTACTTCTATAACGAGACTCTTGGAAACAAAGAATTGGATAAGGTAAGAAGTGTGAAGAAAGGGTAACACAAAATGGAAAAACGACCGAGTGTTGATGATGGAGACTTGTGGGTTGCGAAACTGTGGACTAGTGATGACTATGGGTGATGTTTCTGCGACCCATATTTTGAAAAAATAAATAAGTGTGGGATATATATAAAAAGAGAAAGCATGACCAAAAGATTAGAAATTTTATCAATGAATGTTGATAAATAGACAATTGATATGGAAATAATATAGTATTTTTTCTTAGGAAAGGTGATCATGTGTCGGGATTAATGAAAATGGTTAAGTATGGAAATTTTTAAATGAGTGATGTGAGAGTATTTTTGGAGATGGTGGAATTGTTGGTTTGTGGGATGCAGGAATGAAAAGGGAAGATGAGGGGGAATCTCCTACATTCAAATTAGTGAAATAAACTAAGTGTGAGAAGGATGACCCATTTTGCATGATGCAGAATTGGTGGGTTCATTTTGGAGGTTGTGAGTTTGGGGGTTGCGGGATTGCAATATTAAGGAAAATTTTCACTTGCACAATAAGACTCCCATAAATGAATAAATCAATAATCATTATCTTGTGAGGTGATGGAATGTAAAAAGTGACTAAGTATGGGAACTTGTGGACTTGCGGGTTTGCATACATGATATGATAATAGGAGGTCTTCTTGCAACCCACATTTAAAAAAAATGACCAAGTCTAAGATGTGTAGGATGAGCAAGTATGACCAAGGATCTTGAACATTGATCATCAAATGATGATCTAAATTTGGCTCCAACTGTGGAATAGTAACCCCCTGTGGATTGCTGAGAATATAGAGAGCCTTGTCCATTGGAAAATGGAGTAAAAAATAAAGAAAAATGAGGCAACCTTATGAAGGAAAAAGTAAATGAAAAAGGAAATTTGATATATAATGGATAAATACAGAGTGGGAAAGGGAAAAAGGTAAAGGATATTGTACAAAAGTGAGAACCATAGATCAAACAAAGAAGTATTTGAGTTATTTCCCATTCACATGCAATGTTTGAACTATTCCATTCATATCCTTCAACAAGTAAGAATTGAAACCAAAAACCTTTTCAATTTGATATGGTTGTTGGACAGTTGTCCTGGCCCAGGTTATGATCTCAATAGGTTTCCAACAAAACCCTCAAACTATCGGCCCTCATAGTAAACCAGAAGGCAACGTTGTGCACATAGTGCACAGCGCAGTCTCACCTGAGATAGCTTTATGGGGGACTGTAATACTCAAGTGTGTTCAGTCTAGGAAGGGATTGGGACTATCTGTTTATTATTTTCCTCATGCATCAATATTATTATTCATTCATCTAAGCTAGTGTTCATTCATTCATCTAACTATGCATGTATGGTGTTATTAGCTAAGTAACCATTCATTCTTCAATTGATTCATAACATGACAGTAAAACAACCATTCAAAAACATTAACACACTAGATTTATCGTGGTTCACCCCACTGGGGATACGTCCACAAATATTTATCTCTTCTTCTCTTTTATTCATTCTTCTACAAAATCGGTGTTACACGCATTAAATTCTTCAGGATTACAATCAAAAGGAGGGTAAATACCCTCCATGAGGCGGACTAGATCACACCAGGCTCCACATCCTGTGACGTAACCCTCAAAAGATAACTTATTCAACTCAACATTATATCTCATTGCCTAATCCACTAATAACCACTAAACAACAATCAATAACAACCTCTACTTAGACCAACTCCATATTTATTTATACTACTCTACTGGCTTATATCCATTACATTCATCTCAAAACCCTAACCCTAACATGGTTAGGTCCAACTGCATGTGCGCCATGCTACTTTTCCTCCTTCTGCATGTTGCTTTTCCTTCTTTTTCTGCATGTTTATTTTCCGCCACCTATGGCACGTGCTCCAAAAATAAATCTTTCTCTCCAAAAATAGGCATGTGCCCAAAATAGACTTTCTTCCCAAAATAGGCCTGCACCAACAGGCCCCCAACACTGACAGGTGGCTCATCCTGAGCCACTCAAGTGGTGTGTGCTCCCCACACATCCTTCTCCAGGTCATGGAACTTTCCATCTAGTTCCTCCCCTTTGGCTTTCGCTTGTGCAACTTTCTTTGTAAGCTCCTCTACCCTTTGCATTGTAATATGCTCTGCTAGCACTTATCTACATTTTGCATGCATTTTCTCGATTGTCCCTTTCTTTTCTTGCAATTGTTTGATCATCCTCTTTGCATCATGTTGTAGTGGCTCAAGTTGAGCCTGTCTTTCTTGCTTGTTTCATTATGCAACCTTTAGCTCTACCTATAGGTTCTTCATATCATGTGCACTTCTCATCCTCTCGAGGATGGCCATTTCCTTCTGCTGCTACTTCAAGTCTTGAATGTCAGACATTTTCTTCTCATGTTTCTGGTCCAACTGCTGGAGTTTCTTGTATTCCTCCAAACTGGTCCATATTTGAGCAGTTATTTCATATAGTTATTGCATTGCTTTATCTTCTTGCACAATATTGTCGATGTGCATAGTAGCCTCCTACTCCCATTGCTCTCTAACTTCTGGAGGTTTAGAAGGCATTAGTTTTTCCATGAGCTCTGGAATCTCCTTTTTATACTTCTCCATGAGCTCTGCGATCCTATGAAATTTTTCTTCCAGTGTGACTTTTGGATCCTACGTGCAGCCAAGGATGTTTTTATATATGTCTATCAATCCCTTCTCTAACTTTTCTCCAAATTTTTTATCCTCCTCCTTCTCCATATTTAATTGATCACAAGTAATTTGTAGCACTTCAATTACCTCCCCACTAACTTCCAAGTTGGTGTCCTTCGCGCGAGCTCTGGATTGGACTTCTTGCATGATGCTTTCTCGTAGTCTATATAGTGCCTTTGTAGGTATTCACACCATAACCAACTCAATTTGGTCTAAGTATGGATTTTGTGTTGTCTCCTCATCAACTCGCAGCATCTATTGTGTGACCCTGAAGGTGTCACTGCCCTTCACCATTGTTTCAATTGTTTCTTCTTGTTCTTTCTGTGTTGGTTCTTGCTTTGTATTTTTTGGTTGTTGCACTGTAAATCGTTGCACTGTAGAAATATGCATCCTTTTTAGCATATCATGGCCAGGGGACCTATTGGTGCAGGCCTATTTTGGGAAGAAAATCGATTTTGGGCCCAGGCCTATTTTGGGAAGAAAATGTATTTTGGGCACATGCCTATTTTTGGAGAGAAATATCTATTTTTGGACTAGGTGGCAGAAAATCAGCATGCAGAAAAAGAAGGAAAAGCAGCATTGAGAAGGAGGAAAAGTAGCGTGGCACGCATGCATACAGACATAATCATGTTAGGGTTAGGGTTTTAACATGAATGTAATGGCTATAAGCCAGTAGAGTAGTATAAATAAAGATGGAGGAGGTCTAAGTAGAGGTTGGTATTGATTGTTGTTCAATGATTATTGGTCGATTAGGCAAGGAAATATAGTGTTGAGTTGAATAAGTTAGATTTTTAGGGTTAGGTCACAAGTTGTGGAGCCTAGTGTGATCTAGTCCACCTCACAGAGGGTATTTACCCTCCTTTTGATCATAACCCTGAAGAATGTAATGAGCGCAATGCAGATTTTGCAAAAGAATGAATAAAATAGCAAAAGAGACAAGTCTTTGTGGACATAGCCCCAGGGGTGGATGAACCATGGTAAATCTAGTGTGTTAATGTGTTTGAATTATTGTTTTACTATCATGTTATGAATTAGTTGAAGAATGAATGGTTACTTATCTAATCAGAGCATACCTGCATAGTTAGATGAATGAATGAACATTATCTTAGATGAATGAATAATAATAATGATGCATGAGGAAAAGAATCAATGGACAGTCCTAATCCCTTCCTAGATTGCAAACACCTGAGTATTTCAGTCCCTCATAAAGCTATCTCGGGTGAGACTACGTTGTGCACTCTATGTGCAGTGTTTCCTTCTAGTTTACCAGGAGGGTCGATAGTTTGAGGGTTTTGTTGGAAACATATTGAAATCAGAACCTAGGTCAGGCCAACTATCGAACAATGGCCCAATCCAGAGAGCTTCCAATTTAATATGAAAATATGGCTTCTCCTTTTCTTTGTTCTAGAGTAAAACAAATTGATCATTTTGGAAATATTTGGTAATGGTGCTTTGATCAAAATGCATTTTGATTATTTGTTTTCTCCTCCTTATGGTTATCATTACTTGTGCTCTTTCTTCTTCCAACTGCATTAATTGATAGTATTGTGCTTGAAGGGGGGAGACTTATTACATGTCTTTGGTTCCTATAGAAACAACCAGTGCATTTAGTTCCAGATGTACTGTAAATATATCTTCCTTCCCATATACCAAAGTATAAGGTGAATGTCTAGTGCTTCCCTTTGGAGTGAATTGACTTGTCCAAAGAGAATCTACTAGCTTTTGTGCCAATTCCTTTTATTTGTTGCAATTATCTTTTTGAGAACTTGAACCAGTGTCTTATTAGTTGATTCAAATAAGACATTTCCTTAAGGATAATAATTGAATGAATGTCTCATCAAGATACCATAATCTCCATAGAACTTGGTAAATTTATACCCAATGAAAATTGAACCATTATTTGTTATGAATTTTTCAAGAGCACCAAATATGGAAAGAATATTATCCTTCGGGAAGAGAATCAATTGTTTTGAATCAATATTCCTCTAAGACACAACTTCTTTCCACTTCATAAAATAATCAGTGGAAGTGAGAATGTATGAATTCCTTTTACTGGATTTTGGATTGATTGGGCCAATAACATTCAAACCCCACTATTCAAATGGCTCTTCAACCGATATATATTTTAAAGGCATGGTTGCTCTTTCCATCTTTCCAGAGAATTTTTGATGTGGGAGGAATTTTCTGATCTGTGAACAGGGATCATTGAAAATGGTTGGCCAGTAATAACATGCTCTAATTATTATGTGTGTAGTTACTACAGGTCCAAAGTGTCCCCCACAAACTCCTTCATGGAATTCTTGTAATTTTTATTGGGATTTTGAATGATGTAAACATATTAACAAAATTCCATCAAAGTTTCTTCATAATAGAACTCCAGAGACTAATACATATTGATTGGTTTTAATTTTTAGATATCTCCTCTCGTTGGAAGAAATTTCAACAGGAAATTGCCCAAATCTCTAGTAGAAAACAATATCTTTATACCATTCAAATGTTGGTACAGGTGAATCTTGCAAGGTGGCATCATCTTTATTGGGAGAATAAATATTCATTACTTCAATTCCAATAATTAATTTTCATAATCCTTGTCCCTTGAAAACCTTAAGTGGTTTAATCTCTATATCATACTCTCAGAGCTTAGCCAGCCAATTTTCCCATCTCCCTTCTCTGAAATGTTGGTTCAAAACATTTTGATAAAAGAATCTAGTACATAAGAAATAACATGAGCTGATAAAATAAAATTTTTGAAATAAGAAACTGATTTGACCAAATAAAAAACTTGTTTTTCTATGGTGGGGTATTTTAGTTCATAATCGTGTAAAGTTTTACTTATGAAATAAATTGGAAGTTCTTCCCCCTTTGAATTATTTTGGGTAAGTATGGAATAAATACTCTCCCCTGAGGTGAATGAATACAATATGAAATCCTTATCAAAATCAATACTAACAAGAACAAGAGCAGTGGTGATTGCATGCTTGATGTTTGTGTAGTCCTTTTGGTTTTCTTGGGTCCATTCAAACTTATGATATTTCTTCAATATCTTGTTAATTGGCTTTACAATTGTGGCATAATTATGAAAAAATCTTCACACAAACTTTATCTTTCCAAATAAATATTGTAACCCTTTTCGAGATGTAGGAGGATTTAAGTCATTTACGTATTTAATCCTCTTAGAATCAATATAAATGGTCTACTCACTACTTTTTCCTTCACCATGTATGCTCACTACTTTTTCCTTTACAAGGTCAGACCAAAAATTGAATTACCAAATGGTAACTTTCTCAAAGATTGTTGTTTTGGGAATCTTACCAAGAATGAACTTGTACAACATGCCACATATCCAATTTTGAAAATATGATTATGAAATTTTTACCTGAGGTACTTCTGTATGTATCCTTTATTCTTTGCAATTTTCATATTCTGAAGAGTCCCATAAAAGAATTTATAGTGAAAATTCCAATATGACCTATTTGAAACTAATTTTAGGAGCATTCAGGAACCCCCTATTTTATAGGCTAGAACCTTAAGGAAGCTCCAACTCCCTAGATTCTCAAGCTCCAACTAGAATCCAACCCCTTAGTTTATAGTCTCCAACCTGAAGGAAGCTACGACTCCCTGTATTCTCCAACTCCAACTAGAAGGAGGTTGCAACCCCATTTCCTTGTCCCTTCCTTCCTCCCTAAAGTATGAATGGAGAAAAAACTCTCCACTATTATTGTCATTGATACAGATACATCATCATCATCGAAACCTATCACTATTATTGTCACTTATACTGATACATCATCGTCAAAACCTATCCTTGTTACTTTCACTGATACATAATAACTCTTATATCAACATCATCAACCTAGGTCCACTTAGAAACCAGGTCCACATAAATATCATAGGTCCACATGGGTCTACATACAAACCCCAACATCACTTCTTAAATCTACATACAAAGTTGCTCAGAATTGTACCTCAATTCTGCAAACTTGTAAGATTCACCACAAGATCAATTTTCCATTTCTAATTCTGAAACTTGGACCTCATATATTAAGATTTTTTCTCCTTCTAATGCAACAAGTGGAATTAAATTTGGACCTACCAAACTTCAGATATAATTGTTTTATCTCGAACTCTGTTTGGGACTAGTTTTTGGATTAGTCACAAACCCTAACTTTCGACAAGTATAACTCCATACATGTAATGAATCAAGGTATGAAACTTGTATCCAATATCCTTTTATATATTCTTTGAAATTCCTCCAATTTTATATTCTTGAATCATCCCTGAAAAAGAGTTATAACAAAAAGGGCAGACCTTCCTAAATTATAGCCTATTCTGGAGAGCGAACTTGTACATCATGCCACACTCTTAATATTTGATATCAAATTTTGAAAATCACCAAAAAAACACTATGTACTATACTCTATCCAATGTAATTGGTCTCACATAATTTGGATCCTCTATGAATAAGTTATGACTATTTTACCAGGAACACATGTGTGAGACTAGTTACAGGACTAGTCAAAAACCCTATCTTCCACAGACTGTATATCCGAAAGTACAATGACCCATAATCTTAAATTCCTACCATGGGTACCTTAATATGTCTTCTCAACAGCCTCCAAGTTTATCTGTTTGAATCATTCTAGAAAATCATTTATAGCGAGAATGGTAAGATGACCTTTAAAAAACATACCTTAGAACACATCATCACCAGACTTCATCTTCCCTTGGAATTTCTCCCTTCTTCACTTCATCTTCCCTCTGAAATTCACTGCCAATATTTTGCTAATAGATCACAAGATTGAATGATGAAAATGAGAGGTTCTTAATCTGTATTTATACTTTTCCAAGTACTTCCTTTACTTGACTTTAGGGCCGACTTGTAACTTTTTGTTTGCAACAACTTTTTCTCCTTTGCTTGAATTTAGGGACAATTTATGACTTCTTGACCTTAGATCTTCTTCTTGAACACGCTTTAGTGCTTCATATTTAATAGTGTATAACTTCTCAATCGTGAGGAACCACGTGTTGTGCCACGTATTGTTGGAAATGGATTGACGAGGACTATCAATCAATGGATGTTTTGCATGCATTTGCAATGTCCTTCATACTCATTTTCTTCAATCAACTTCAGGATTCATGACCACACATCTATGGATTCTTAACCACTTAACCAAATTTCTGGTGCTTCTTGTATACTTCTTCAAAGCATCTTCCTGTCATGGCCATGCTTAAAGATACGCCATAAGGGGACCACTTTGGAGACTTCTTCAAATACACCCATCACTTCTAGAAGCTTCCAAATTTACTTCAGGGCTTCTTCTGAGGTTGACATCAATGAAAACCAATTTTCCAACAATATCCCCCTTTGGAATTGATGGAAACACTCATACTCTCCCTATATTCATGTGCTCCCCCTGTCTTCTTTCTTTTGTTCTTTATCTCCCCCTTTGAAATCAATGGCAAAGGGTAACTTCCCTGATAGTATACCTTCTTTTGAAAATTTGTCTCCCTCTTTATTCATGCTTCTAATATTTCTCTCTTATTTTTTTTCTTTCTCTCCCCCTGTCTTGTTTGCAAGATTCCATGTAGATCAATGTGGGGCTTCATGTATATGCTTCATTTCCTCTCTTTTGGGGCTTCTGGGGCTTCTTGTACTTCTTGTTATTGTAATACACTAACATATATTAAAAATGTTCATGTCAACGTTCATTTATCACTTGACTTCAAATCTTCATATATTGTCATGTCTTCACTAACCTTTCATCAATGACATAATTATTCAACAATTTTCCTTTGACAGTACAACTCCTCTGTACGATTTCTCTCCCCCTGTCTTGTTGTGCCTCTCACGGATTTCCTTCCTATGACTAGTTGGTTCCACCTGTCAATATGCTTCTTTTTTGAGTCATATGTTTTTCTAAACATCCCTCTCGATGATAATGTCCATGATTCTTTCCTCTTGGTATCATCCAGTGTCATGTATCTTCTTTGTTTCATGTCAATTATTGTCTTCTAGACCTGCCAAATATCTCATGAATTCATCTATGTCCATATGTCACAAAATTTTCCATGACTCTACTACTCAATTGCACATAATGTTGACCCATCTATCACTTTACTATTATGAAGACTTCTCCAAATCTGTTGCAACTGATCTTATTCTCAAGCTAAATCAAATATTTCCACTATTCTATTCTATCTTCAAATCAAACTCTACAAGTCTACAACAATTACACATTCTCGAATCTGTAATGAATGTATCCCTTATTGAACACATGCTTGGAATCCTCTATACAATCATGAATCTCTGCCTCAAAAGTGTACCAATGATATTCCTCATAACTACCAACTGACCCCTTCATACCTACATGGGGATGTGTTCCAAAAATTGCTCCTTAGTAAACCAATCTATCATGAGACATTATGCACCTCTGTCATCAAACCATTATGAATCTTCCTTCCCAAAATATGAAAACACTTTAGAATTCCCGAAAGATAGTTCTCCAATATGTAATAGTTGTTTCTTAGACTCCCCCTATTCAATATTCACATTACTCAAAGTCTCCAAGCCAGATGGCTTAGAACAATATATAAACATGCTCTGCTTCAAGATCATCCTTCTGAATCTTGACATCTTCCTCTTTTCCTGTAGATTCATCATGAAACCCCTATAATTCATGTGAGTATGATCTCTGAGAGTTCTCCATTCACCTTTTCTTCTTGTTTTTTATTTCTTCTCCAAACCTTCTTGTATTTGATATCAATTTTTTACTTCAAGGAAGACTTCATCATGTTTCTACAATCATGAGCTATATGTCCATAGTTTTTGCATTTGTAACATTCAATATTGTGGGGGGGCACATAAACATCTCTTGCTTTAACATTTCTTCCATACGCTTTGCAATCTACAGCTTTATGTCCAAAGTTATTACAAGTAAAACAATAACCAGGAAAGAAATTGTGATACCTAGAAGCAAATGATCATATTTGTGATGCGGTCCTTTTGAATTCATGCCTTAGCTGATCACAATATTTTATTTTTTTGTTTCCTTCATAATTATTGAAGCTTCTTTGATGTCTGGAGGTAGAAGGTCTTCCTGGAGAAACATATCTTATTCATTGATTCCTATTTGACTTGTGTTGATCATCATACCTTCCTTTGAGAATGTCTTCATAATTCTTAGCCTTCTCTTCATTCTTCCTTTCCTACAACCTAGAACACTTCTCTTCAACTTTATTTATTGGTTGTGGGATTGGCATTTGCATATTCTTTACATGAGGCCTCACCAATGTATCTGAGACCTGATTTATTGAATGGTGACCTTTGACAGTTGAGAATATCTTCTAGTACTTGCAAGCTCTTCAAGTTCATGTTGAGCTTGACAACTTCAACCCTTAATGTGACGACTTCTTCTTCAAGCTTCTCACAATCTTCTTATTGCTTCATCATCTGGATATTCATTACTTCTTTCATTCTCTTTTCTTCTTCAAGTTAGTTTTTCAAGGAGATGATTTCTTTTTCAAATCCTCTTTCTTATTGACTAAATTATGCTTCAAGTTTGTTTAAGTCCTTAGATCTTTCCTTGAGATGACTTGTCAAAATATATTCTCTCCTTTATGCTTCCTTTACCTTGATTTTTAGGTGAGAAACTTCTTTAGAAATTTGGTTAGGATTTTGAGAAACTTTCTTTAGCTTGATCAATTCTTCCTTGAGTGACTTTTTTTTCTTCCTTTCTATTTTTAGCTCACTTAAGGCATTGATTAGTTCTACTTCAATATCTGCTTTAATATCTACTTCAATATCTACTTCACCTTCTTCTTCATCTTCTTTTTCATTTTCAAGGGCCATAAAGAGCACTCGTTTTGAGTCACTATCATTATCATTATCATGATCAGATGAGGACCTGTCTTCTTTTGAGTAAAGGATTGTCTTGAAGACTTTTCTTTTATTTCCTTTCGTGTTTTCCTTTTGATATTTATTTTCTTTCTTGGGAACTTCTTCTTCATCACTATCTGAATTCTTAGCATAAGGACATTTAGAAGCAAAATGGTGAATTTTACCACAATTAAAACACTTTAAGGGAATCATACCTTTGTAATTGTCAATTCCTCTATTCAATTTCCTTATGAAGTTGGTTATTTCTTCATCTTCATCTTAATCATCCTTGCAGATGCAGTTTGACTTTGACTTTTTCTTATTCTTTCTTGTCTTCTTGGATACTTTGAAAGTTACTTCCTTCCTAGATGGATTATCCTACTCTGTTCTCATTTCATAAGCTGTAATGATTCCATGTAACTCATCCATGCTCAACTTAGCTAGATTTTCTCTTTCTTCTAGGGATGAAATCTTAGAATCAAATCTCATTGGAAGAGACCTTAGTACCTTTTGAACAATTATTGTTCTTTAACTTCTTCACCTAAAAATTTAATAGTGTTCACTATATCATCAACTCATAGAAAATAAGATGCAATATCTTCATCTTCCTTCATTTTATTTGTTCAAATTTACCTCTATAATTTTGAATCTTGGCCCCTTTTACTTTGGCATTTCCTTCGTAAAAATTTTGAAATTTGTCTTAATTTTACTTTGTATAGTGTTGGCATAGGGGAAAACCTAGGGTTCATCACTTCAACAGCATAACAACAAAACCCTAACTACCGGCCCTTTTGGAAACACCTGCGAAGCAGGCGAAGTCTCACCCAAGGTAGAAGAAGGGGGGTTACAGGACACAGGTGTCTGTAACCAAGATGGGACACAGATCTGTGATAACAACACTTCATAAAGGACTTTAATAACACTTTAGAAGATGGTATAAATTAGTTCATTAGCTTTACTAACATTGCATAACAAACCCTAATAATAGATCGGTGCAGTAATAATAAAGATCAAGCACTTCAATCATTTAGCACATAGCACTGGGTTATATCTAACATTCAATCCCTAATACCAATAAATCAATAAGCATCAACAGATCTATCTAACATATGTAATAAGAAAATCACTAAGTAGATTCATAACGTAAGCAACATAGCACAAAGCACATCAAAGATACAATATATACGTGGTTCACCCCATTGTGGGGCTATGTCCACCAACTGCTTTGTCTTCTTTATTATTTTTCAATCTCTTACATTCATCTGCTCCTGTGCACTAAGCCACAAAGTTGAGCTTCGTAGAGGATAGGAGATATGCGCACTGTGCACCAGATCCTCCTTCCCAAAAATAGGTCACGGTGTAAATCCAACTTCTTTATCGACCACATAGCCTTACATACACATTCTATTGCACAAAGCACTTGGAACAACTTTCACTTAACCTTGCAAGATATTGACTCACTATTATCTTCACTATTATCTACATTACATTCTTACTTATTTATACTTTTACAATAAGGCCTAATCATGGGTAAACCCATGGGCTGACATCCCATAACCCATTACAAAAACCCTAAGGAACCCCTTGTTGGGCCCACATAGCCCGCAAAATAAGTGAGATATGCAATCTCAAATCTACCATGGAACTCCATCTTTGACCCTTGCGTCGAAGTCCAAAAGGTGGTCCAAACCTAACCAAGGTTTCCTCAAAACTTGGTCGAGGGCCAACAGGCCCCCAACACTCACTTGTGACTCGTCCTGAGTCACTCAAGACTAGGCAATGTTTCTTCAAAGGCCTCGAGCTTCACTCGAGCTTCCTCGAATTGTTTTTTTACCTAATCCTCCTTCTCAGTGAGCTCCTGGATTTTCTGCGTTGTAACAAACCCTTCCAGGCATTGTTCCACTATTGCAACCACTTGGTCCAGTTGTGATCCTTGTCCTTCAATTTCTTCAAACACCTTACAGGTTTCATCCTGCACAAGTTTTAGCTTTTGCGTGACTTCCATTACTCTTCCCTGGATGGCAGTGATCTATTGCTGGACTGTGTGCTTCTCTTGTGATATTTTCATTCTCTCAACTGCAGTGAGTAGCTTCATATGTGCCTTCACAGAGGATGCATGTTGTTGCGCCTCATGTAGCTGCGCTTCCAACTTCCTTACCTCTAAATCTTTTGTGGGGCGTTCATAAGTCTGTGTGCTTCTATCACTCAATTGTTTGCACTCTGGGGCAAGGGCCCTAATCCTTCCTACTTCATTCTTATCAGATTCCTCCCTCTGGTCACGCACCTCCTACGGGGTGCTCAACATTGCTTGGACCTCCAACTCGGTTATCCTCGCTTGAAGTTATTGGATGGTGTTAGCGATTTGTGCCACTTAAGCCTCAACTGACTCATGTTCCTCCTATGCCAAACCCGGTACAGAGTGACATGCTTTTCTAACAGCTTCATTAACTGTGGCTCGTTCTACAAGCAATTACTCCTTTTCTCTTTGTAGCTATACTTTTTCCTCCTGGACCATCGCCTGAAACTCTTCCTTCTCATTTTCATAGGCGGTTACACAGTACCATGCTACGCGTAATTTCTCTAAGACCTCATCTTTTTCTTGTTTCAAGGATTCTGTAGCCTTCTCCTTTTCTTCCTGGATTCTCTAAAGTCAAACCTCAATCACATCTACAAGTCTTCTTAATTAGTTTGGTTCATCCCCCATTTCTATATTATATTGTGAGAAGGGTGCAATAGGTACTGTGCGGATCGATTGAATATCTTGTTGTAGTTCCCTCCATTCCTTCTCGACCCTTCCATACAGCTCCTCCTGCTTTTCTCCATATCTCTGCAAGTTGTCCTCAGAAGCATCCTCCATGGCTCTGCGAACCAATCTGATGTCATCCTTTGTGAGCATGGCCTCTAGCTAAGGCTTACTGGCATCCATCTTCTTTCTTGTCAAAGGTTTCAGCGGAGAAACCTTCTTCTTCTATGGTGTGACTGTTTTAGTAGGGGGATCTTTTGGCAATGTAGCTTTGCCTTCTCCTTGCTTTTCTCCTTCATTCCCTCCTCCATGTCCATTTTCGAGGTCTTCTCCTCCTCCTCCTCCTGTGGGAAAGCCAGATTCATTTTACTAAGAGGCATTGTCCTCCTCATCGGTCTCTATGTTCTGGACGTCTTCCTGCTTCTTCTTCTTCGTCGTCCTACTGGACTGTTCAACATGCTCGACCCGGGTGACCAAGGGGCTTCCTATGATGTCAATGTCGAATATTTTTGCATCATTGACACAACGAACTCCTCTGACCATTCTTTGGTGATCTGGTCCATGTCCTCATCTATCAATTTGTAATATGACTGTAACTCTTCCTTGCTCTCATCTCTGCACGCAGTGATATAGACAAAATGTCAGGTACAACGAACTCCTCTGGCCATTCCTTGGTTATCTGCTCCATGTTCTCATCTATGAATTTGTAATATGATTGTAACTCTTCCTTGCTCTCATCTCTACGCACAGTATATAGATAAAATGTCGTTCTGAGTGAAACTTAGATAGTAGTCTATACTGGTGCAGGGTGTACAGTTTCATGCACGGAAATGCTTTAATGGAAACCTTCAGTTGATGATAATATGAATGGAACATAATGTTTGACTTCCATTGCTTCAACATGTCGTTGGTGTACCACAAGGTAGAGAACCTAGCGGCCAATGGCTCCGATGGTTCGATCTCTGGGAAGGTGGATTCTTGAGGAATTTTCCAAGCAACAAATGTGATCAACACGAGCAGTCAGCTGAAGTGGAACTCATATCCCTGATCCTGAGCTTTGTAACAGTCTTTATCAACTTCATTGACGAGGTAACTCTCCCAATTCATCTGCATGCTTCCACATATTTTCCTAAGAGGTCCACCACGAACCCAATGACCTGTGTGGGGTAGTTCTTTCTTATGATCTTTCCAGCTATGAGTTGGCAAGCGAGGTGCATTGCGCCATCCTGGATGGAGGCTACCTTGTAGCCTCACTTTCCCTTTTCAACTTTGTTGTAATCCTCCTTGATGTGTTGTGCAAAGGAGTAATCTGAGGTCTTCCCTAGGTAAAATTGTTGAGGGTTGGGTCCCTTCATGCTTAATCCTATAATCAAGTAGATCAGCGTCGAATCCACAGTAATCCATTGGTCAATCCATAGTTATCTTCCATGGTAGCACGACAAGAGGAGTTTAACGCAAGCATTAACCTTCTGGTGCTGGCCAAAATGGGGAATCTTCATCACGTTTAGCACAGTGGACTGCGCGAGCTCCTTAATCCATGGTTGGGAGACCAGGCTAAGCTTCTTTCCATTTGTCTTCATCAAGTATCTATGGGGTGAAAGCATAGCATAGTTCTTTCTATCTCCAAGGTTGAAGTCATTGTTCTTCAGCAGCGGGATCTGTCCCAACTATGTGTATTCCCTTCAGAATGTACGCGGTGATCAGAGTGTACTCATAGTCTCATGGAATGTTGTCACGTTTAACCACACTAGCCAGCGGTGGAATATAGTATGGTAAGATCGACGAGATCTGCTTCGCATTAGCCAGATCGCCATGATGTTTACTTCGTTTCTCAGTCATGAGGTTGACATGGCTCGAACGACGTCCAATCAAAGGGGAAGCCTGTAGTCCCCTAGTCAATGATGCATGTACTCCTTCATACATATCTCTATCAGCCATAAACTTCTTAAGAACTTCCTTGACAGACTTCTCTAAATCAGTTCATTCGCTCGACATTATCACTGTTAAAAAAGCAGGTCGAGGTAGGTGAATGGATAAGCGGGATAGACAAACAGACAGCGACGTCTAGTTTCTAAAATCACATCTTGACACATAATCAATTCTTTGTTGGCTTAGTTAATCACCGGTGGAAAAAAGTGGTTCTAGCACAACGACAAATAAGTGAGCATCGTAACAGATTCTTCCAATGGGAAGGAATGCTTCCATCAATGTGAATTTGTTCGTTAGGGCGTGGTCTCAATGTCCAAAAGCTCATAAATGTGTTTCCCAACTGTTATGGAGCATCGTTCTAACGATCGGGGTGCCTCCAATGGTCATATAGATTTGCCAGGGCGAAGTCCCATTCTGTGCAGTTCTGTTTTTTCGGCGAGGTTCAAGTCCTGCAAACCTACCTCTTGCGAAGTCTTCCATTTGTTCTTTGTAGCTTCCTATAGCTTTTCTAACTTGGATTTCTTTTTAATGAGCTTCCTTGCCTTCTTTCCTATGATCTGAGTTCCTCTAACTATTTATGGAATCATATTTCCATTCTTATTCTTATTTTCTCTCAGCATAGTGACTTCGTATTGTTGATGTGCTCTCAAAGGGTTCGAAGTTAGCATCCCTTCTCTTATTAATTCCAAGGTGGGTATTCTTCTTTCTTTCATGGATAGGTCCTTCAAACCTTCTTTCATTCTTTCAACTTCGACAGCTAATTATCTTGCCCTCTATTGCTTCAACTTATCTTCTCATTCT